>JACDJE010000076.1:107733-124449 GCA_016647715.1 Pavo muticus
TTCCGCGGGCGGCGGCTCGCTGCGCGGAGAGCCCGGCGGAGCGGCCCGTTAGCGGGGTTGGGGCTGAGTCACGGCGGCGGCTCCTCTCCGGGAACTCGGCGCTGGCCGGGCTGCGGGCGGTGCTGACGTCACCGGGGCCGCGCTCCCGCCGCCGCTCCGTGTGCTCAGCGGGAGCGGAGGTCGCGGTCCCCGCGGTGCGGCGGGAGAGGGCGGTGTGCGCCCGAGGTGTGCGGCGCGCAGCCCGCTGCGGGGAGCGAGGGTCGCCTCGCCTGCTCTCAGGCGCGGGAAATCACGGTTCCGCAGGCGTTTGTCCTGTGGGGAGCAAGCACCTCTTGTGCCGGAGCCCGCTGAAAGCCCGGAGGGAGACCCGAGGGGAGGCTTCTGTAGCAGGAGCAGCGCTGGGAGATCCGATCCCCTGCAGCTCGTGCTCAGAGTGAATAACTCAGCTGGCAGTGCGCTCTTGAAACCTTTAATTTAAAAAAAAATCCAGACTCTCTCGATCCATTAGTTTATAAAATGTGTTTCCTCCGCCGTGTGAGTCTGGCTTGGAAGGTTTGGAAGGGAAACTGAAAGCCCCAGCGCACGCGGTGCCAGCCGGCTGTGCTACATCGCCTGCCTACCCATGAGAGCTTCCCAGGGGCCAGCTCTGTTGGAATGCGTGCTGCCTCGTTGCCCGCTGCCCAGAACTATAAGTGACTTTAATTTTTTTTTTCTGAAATCCGTTATTAAGGAATAGTCATATCGCTGTTGAAGTGGTTCAAGTGCTGTCTTTCTAAGGAGAACGGGGCAAGACTATTGCATACCTCTTTGGTAGGAATTGATAAAGTCTTTTTGTATCTCTTTCTAGCCTGATTCTGCCATATCCAACAAGGGCAGCGGTATCCAGGCACAATTCCAATTACCAGAATACTGAAGTTAGAGAGCTGGTGCATTTCTGGTTGTTTTATTAATTGCCAAAAATCTGTGATTAGCCAAATTCCCTTCACTGGGGAGCAGGATGGAGAAAAGCAAAGGGTCACCCATCGGTTCATGGAGCGGATGGTATTATATTCAACGAGTTGGAGACTGCAGTGGTTTTGGGGTTGCTTTTTTCTTTTCTGAGTATGATGACTGTGACTAAGTCTCATTCAAAACTAATGTATTGAAATTGGAGACTGGGGACAGAGTTGATTTGATCCAGATACTGGATGTGTTGACATTGTGGTTTTAAGGCTACAGTGTTGGGCTGAGATTGACATAAAAACGCAGCTGGACTGGTTGGGTGGCTGGCTTCTGCTGTGATCAAAGCAGGGATAGTCTGACTTCTGCCTTCCTTTATATGCATTTGCGTATGACGTCCTTTAAGCTCTAGTCTTTATTTCCCTTCTGCTGCTTTCTGCTGCTTGTTTTTTTTAGTAGCCAGCCGTATTACTTAACGGAGAAACGCAATCAAAAGGAACCAAGCTCCTTGTCTGAGGTTTTAATAAGTTTCTGCAGTATAAATTTAGTGGGCTTTGGTAATTTCATTAGAATTGTATATTTTTGTTGTTTGTTTGGATTCACTGTTGTTAGGTTACTTGAGGCATAATCTTGATGTATATGTGAGGTCTGGTTTTGGGCTATCAGTTGCACTGTGAAGGAAATAGAAATGCTTTTGACAAGATACAAATGGTAACTTTTAGGAGCAGTTGGCTCAATGCGAAAGATTGTGCCTTAAACCGGGAGATCTATAGGTGAGAACTTACACCTCTAAGAGCTGTTTCCATGGGTGAGCTCGTTCTTCTTACAGGAGTTGTTTTGTCCTAATCAGTGTATCTTTTTTTCTTGGGCTTTTTTTTTTTTTCTCCAGACATCTGTGGAAATATTTCTACGTGTAGTTCGTGTATTGGTAATGACACACATGAAACAGGCTGCGAGTGGATCAAATGTAACGGTAAGAAGGACTGTGCAGTGCAGATCCTATAACCCAACTAGATCTCATGTGTTCATGTTAACATTCACTACTGCGAATAGATTGTTCTGTTTGATAATCTAACGGAGCATTAACTCATAACTTGCATCTGTTGCTGAGCAAATTTGAAGCTCTTATGTGAAGGCACCTGAAAATGTTCAAAATAATCCTAGATTTGTAAGGCTTCTGATTTAAATCTGTGCTGTTGATTAGCTAATGTTTTTTTGGATGGTTCAGAATGTTAGTAGAACAAACTAGCTGCTTGTGTCTGCTGTGAAGGAGTCGGGAGTGGATTCTGAGAGGCAGGTGCGTCCTGGTGCTGCAGTCCCTTGTGAGGTTATCATAAATGAATCACAGAATCATAGAATGGCCTGGGGTGAAAAGGACCTCAAAGATCATCTAGTTTCAACCCCCCTACCACAGGCAGGGTCACCAACCACTAGACCAGGCTGCCCAGAGCCACATCCAGCCTGGCCTTGAATGCCTCCAGGGATGGGGCATCCACAACCTCCTTGGGTGTGCCGTAGACCTGATCACAGCCACTACTCTGGAACTGAAAAGGAATCCATTCAATGAGATTAGTCTTAACTCAGTAGTGTTCCTAAAACTATGTATTGTGTCTCACTGAAAGGGGTGTGGTAGAGCCCCCAAAAGGTAAAGCATTAGCTGGCCTCATTCAGAGAGCTTACTTTTCCCTATTATAGGGAAGATGGGTATAAATACATCTAGGTGACCTCTGGTACTCTCTTGTTGAGTTGACAAAGCTACTTTTGACAAAGTTGCGTGAGGACCGCAGCTTCTCTATGGATAATCATTCGTACTTTTTAAATGAGGTGGATATAGACAAAATGATTTGAGTAGAGAATGGCTTGACTGCAATAATAATATTGTAGATAGGTAGTATATGAAAGCCAAGCTGGTTCAGAACCGATGAAAAGAATCCTGGATGTTGCTTGTCCAGTAGAGGCATTTTTACAGGAAGATGCCCTTAGAAATTCTACATATGTTGTCTGACCAGCAGGCGCACATGCAGATCTCTCAGCTGTGTGAAGTAACTTTGAGGAAAGGATAAAATCTGAGGCAAGGGAGAAAGGTGCACAGGCAGCAAATAAGCAACTTGATGTCTTAATGTCAAGGATCTATTGAAGAGCTGGAGCGAAGTTTTTCACTGCATGTAGAATTCCTAAGACAGTAAGGATTTATGCTGTTCCTGCAGATAGGAGATATTTAACTTACTGTCACAAATAGTAGAAAAACTGACTAAAGGAAAAGTACCAAGCTATTCTGTTAGAGAAGAATAGTGTTTAACCAAGGAAGTGTATTGCTTAAATGTGACGGAGTAGCTGTAGTGAAAGAATATACTAACCTCTGTAATTTTTAATCGTTAATATAATAGTGAGGTCGTGTACGTGGAAGTGGTTTTAATGTTATCCTGACTAGAAGATGGTGTTTGGTTTGTCTTGAGAATGATTTATTAGCATTTAAGAGCAAGCTCTAAATGCTTCTCTCTAAATTCTGATTTAAATACTCTCGTTTTTACAGATTCACACATGTGTGTAAATGGAACAGAAACTACTTCTGAAACATATAAGGACTGTACACCTGAAAAACAATGTTTATGTGAGTATTTAAACAGTATGGAAGCTAAATATCTGAAGTATAACAAGTCTCATTTGCACCTCCTTAATTTGTTGAACTTTGCTGCCTTCTGCAATTTACATACGATTGTTCAAGTATGTAAATAAGCCCTTTGCTTCCAGCTTAAACCTATGATACGATATTAAAATACACATTTTTTTTGTTCATTCAGTAACTGGTGCTGCTGCTGCTTCAAGAAGCTTGACATATTTGAGTAGACAAGCCTGTTTGCCTACTGCCTTGGTTTCTTAGGCTGAAATTTCCTATTAGGTATAGCCTCAGCTATTTAGAAATACTTCAAAGATGTTAAGGAACTTCTCAGTTTCTTTAAGAGAGCGAGCTTAGTTTTAAATAGAAAATGTTTCATGTGCTGAATCAGTGCTTCACCTGAGATGTAGTAATGGGAGGAAAAAAAGTAGCAAACCTGCTTCGTTAACTTCAGAGCTTCACGCGGTCCTGAAACACAGGGCCTGGGTTATAGAACTGCACACAAAACCTTCGTGCTGGGCACGTATTGAGTTGCTTACGTACTTTGTGCTTTTCATTAACTTGTGCTTTCTGTGCAAGGCAGATTTGTGGTGTATGAATGATTTCGATTAAATCTAGAACTTTGCTTTTGCGGAAGCTGCCTAATCTTTCTGAAAGCTGACAAGAAATAGATTTTAAAATAGAATTTTCTGGCTTTAAGACGCAGGGTGGAAAATGAAAGATTTGCGATGCTTTTGTCTGCATTAGTTCAAGAGCGCTGCTGGAAGAGGCTGGCTCACACCAACAGAGATGAAGCTTTCATGTTGCTTCTGGTGGTAGTGGCCAGTCAGAAGTAATGCTGCTGGGCTTGAACTTCTGTGTTATTTCTAAAACTGTAACAACTGCTCCTTAATCAGTGGAAAATTCCAAAGTACCGGTTTTTTCAGTGCTTTCCAAAAATAGCATGCTATTAAAATGTTTTGTTGTGTACCTAAGAGTAGCATTTCTACCATCTGTTCGTATTAAACCTTGTAGTGAGGCTACTGGGATGTTTGTCATGGTTTTATGATGACCGTCGACAATGTTGCATTCAGTTTCTGCATATTCAAGGAAATTTAATTGTAACCTTTAGTAGAGAATCTTGCTTGATATCAGAGGAACCTGTGTACCTCATCAGCTCTCCACTATCCAAGGTAGCAGAAAACTGGTGTACCCTGAGTAGTGTGACTTATGTGGTACAGCCTGTATCATGTTACATCTGGCCTAGTTTTGTGCACGGGAGCTGGCAGTGAGCAGTGTTGCCATGGGAGCACTGGGCTGTATGTGGGTAGGGTGATAGTACTGTGATAGTAGCATCATGTAGCTTCGTCCGGTAGCCGTCTCCTACCCAGCTTCTCTTGCTGGCCTCTGCTCACATATCCCAGTCAGGCTGGAGGAGCGATGGACCTGGACCAACTGGTGACAGTCCTTCTCTGTAAGTCAGCTAAAATCAGTTGGCTGTAATGTGGGTGGTGGGGAAAAGTAAGATGACAGCTCTGCTCACCAGTCTTTTCTCCACTCCCCAGCTATGATTGATTCCTCATGCTGAGTATTCCATTTTAACAGAAGAGTTAAATTAGAGTCTTAGAATGGCCTGAGTTGAAAAGGACCACAATGATCTTCTAGTTTCAACCCCCCTGCCCTGGGCAGGGTCGCCAACCACTAGAGCAGGCTGCCCGGAGCCACATCCAGCCTGGCCTTGAATGCATCCAGGGATGGGATTAGCATTCCCCATTGTTAATGGGGAGACATATGAGATTTTTTTCATAATGAGACAGTGTCATGGTTCAGCACTACATTTTGGGGGTTGAAATAGAAGAACATTAAGGTGGATCTAAGCTGGCTTGATGCAAGTAGAACCAAAGGGAGTGCTGATTCTGGTGTACCTAAAGTGTCTCTCTAGAATCAGGCTGCTCTGGTTTCCTACTGTGCAGAATTGCTTCAAGATGCTGAAAAAGATAAAATTAATGAATTCTAGAGGCTTCTGGACATAATGGTATTTTGGCAGGAAGTTTGCTGAGGCATGAGTGTTCGTTCACAGTGTTATTAAGCAGCAGGTTAGATGAGCTGTCCATGTGGGATTAGCTTGGATAATGCAGTAAATTGTAGAAAGTTCTTTACTAGGATTTTTACACCTATACTAGCAACAGCCCTCAGAACAGACAGCTTTAGTTTAACTTCCAGATTCTTGAGGATGTCTTAGTCACCACCCCCACCTCTGGATTCAGCTGTCTAACCGCTCTGATTTCTAGTTGGCCTTGATAGGTCAGATTCACTCACACCTCCAGTGAGGCAGGGAAGCAGTACTGATTACCTAGTTGGCTGCTGCGTAAAACCTATGCAGTTTGCTCATGCAGTGGGGCTGTTCTCCCTTTTGGTTTGCTTTGAGGAATCTTAGTTGATTTAGTCAACAGGGATGTTGTACACAAATTTGCATCATGAGGTTGAACACTGAACTGCCTGTGACAAATTTTTTCATCTATTCATTTCAAGCAACTTGTGCTGTTAGTGTGGTGTTCGTAATTTCAGACCCAAACTGCAGTAGCATTCAGTGTTACATATGAGTCCCTAGAGCTCAGTCTGCTACTATTCTCTAGTTAAAAGCTGCCATTAATGTTTTTAATGCCACTTTTTATTCTTTCATAGCTCCTACATCCGTTCCTTTTTCTAATACTACTACGCTGCCTTCCAATACTACAGCATCACCTTCCAATGCTACTACAGCGTCTTCCAATACCACATCCGGTTCTGTTACCACAGCTCATCCTACCACAGGTAATATGAAGAAACGTGACCCAGGGAGGCGATGAGTGAATGTGTGGGATTGCTTAGTGAACAGCTGAGTGAGCTTGAAAATGTAGTGCCAGTGATAATGCACTATGCACTGCTAAGATTGCTTCTGAAGTCCTTTGTAGAATGGCAGTAATGTAGGAGTTAGTGAATGAAAAAGAGAACAAGGGATTTTTTTTTCTGCAGATCGCTGTGGCTGCTTAACATCTGAGGTATGAAATGCATAAATGATTCCAAGGCCTGGAGGAAGTGAACTGTATAAACTGTAACAGTGAAAGTGTTTCCTTCCAATATTTCCTCAGTGGTAATTGAGTTACATTAGTCATTTCCACTAATAATGAGTTTTTACAGATTGGCTTTTTGTCAATCCAGCAACTTTTGTTCTCCCACATGATACTGTCTTAACAGTGAAATTCTGAAAGTCTTACCTTTGAAAGCATCTACTGCTTAAAGTAGCTGGGAGGTAACTAGAGTCGGTGCTTGAGGACGCTGAGAGCAGCTTACAGCATACAGTGTCAGCGTACAGCGAGGTGACATTTAGCTTTGAGCAAAAGAACAAATGCTGGCACTTCTCCCAGGCACACAGTGGAATACTCATTAGTTGTTAGTAATACTAATCTTGTGGGGTGGGAAAGGTCAGAGACCCATAATTCTGTTTTGATAAACAAAGAACTGTTAGGAGACAGTCTAGCTACAGGTGAGCGTTCACACATTCCAATGATGTCATTGGTTGTTAATGAATTTCTGGTGAGAAGTGTTCAGTATCCTGTATCTATCTCCTGGCTAGAGGTACTACATTTAAATATTTAAGTACAATAAATACTGTTTCTAAAGGCTAGTTATTGGAAGTCCTTTGCCTTGATGCAGCTGTCTTGTTTCTTATTCACATACCAACATTTATTTAAAAAAAAAAAAGTGTTTTTTTATTTAAGTGAAAAATCACTGATACGTGAAGAACCTTGAAATATTTGGATAACAATCATATGGTTAGGCTGTGATCCTTCCTGCAGAAAGCTGGCTTAATGCCATGCAGCTGAACATCTAAATTGTGTGGGGTACAGTTTGAGATCAAAGCTTATTCTCGTTGAAGCAAAACATGACAAATCATTTATGTAAGAACTTACATATTTGCAAACTTTGCTCTTGAAGCTTACGGTATGTGCACACTGTCTGAATTTAAGTTTTCTCTCAAGCAGCTCCAAACATCACCAATACCACTACACATGCTCCTGTATCTACGACTCCCATTACTTCAGCTGCCAAAACAACCACTGTTCCAGGTAATGGCTATTATTAGTATACTTGAAGCATAAACTGCTTAGACATTTATGTTAATTAAGAAGTGTTGTCTTGAAAGACACTTAGCTTTGTGCCTAGTTTAATTTTGTTGAAGTGACGTAGCAAGGTAACAGCCTGTGCAGCAAGGCTAGTTGATGAGACATTTAATGTCAGAAACACGTTGGTCAAACTGTGTAAACTGGCCACTTCGTGATAGCATGACTGGAAGCTGCTTGTGAACTCAGCTGCAGGACTTATTTTGAAAGCTTTTCTTTTATCTTGCAGTGTAATAATGGAATACCTTTATTAAAAAAAAAAAAGACATCCAGTGATGGGAATAAGTAACTTGTAGTATTCTATTCCAGCATCTGCCCTGAATATGCTGTTTCATGAGAAGCTCTAATGAGGTGAAGCCCTTTAAAAGCGGATGGCTGTTGCTTCTAGATTCATGTCGTGTGGTTCATGTGTTGTGGCTTCAGTTGGTTTCTTTACTCCAGGAATTATGCTTACAGTAGATGGAAGATGGTGTGAATTTAGGCAAAAAATTGGAACAAGCAGGAAAGTCTGGAACATACATTTTCACTGACCATATACAATATTATACTTCCATGGAAAGGAGGAAGACTTACTCAGTACTGAGGTCCAAAGCAGGCTGGCAATAACGGCTAGTCTTTTTGCAAACTTTACTTAATTAAATGACAGTATCACTTGCCAGCAGCTGCATTTAGCCATACCTTTACTTTTATTTTGATTTATGATGTTTGGATGTTTTGTCTGAGGAATCTTAAATACAAGGAAGGCACTGCTAGAATTGCTTAAACTGTAAGGCTTGTGAACTCTAACTGCTGTGTATTGCTTGGCAGGTACAAATGCTACTGTGACTCCTGCACCTTCTTCGCGCAAGTCTACGTTTGATGCTGCCAGTTTCATAGGTGGAATTGTCCTTGTTCTGGGTCTGCAGGCTGTTATTTTCTTTCTGTACAAATTCTGCAGGTCGAAAGACCGAAACTATCACACACTTTAGGACCTGTCACTTTATAATGGACTAGTAGCTCAATACCTGTAGTTCACTGAACCAAAATATTTTCTGTTGCTCATGGAAGACAGCAGTTCATAATACCCTTTAAATCTCTAGAAGAAGACTTGGAAAGAATATTTTTGCACCATTATTCTTGGCAAGAGGTAATGTGAATCTCTCCAGCAGGTTTACTTGCAATATTCTGCATGGGTTCTAATGGCTGTCTTTTCTTTAGTGGCTGCTGCTGTGGGACTTTTTTTGATATGCCAAATGTAGACATTCGGAGATTCTTATTCAGTGGCGACACTGTCTTGAGTAGATAATCTCATGACTTATTGTGAAGGCTGATTTAATCAACATTTGATAAAGTATCCCTTCAGTTTTATCAAGAAGTGAATTATTGGTGACTGACTTCAGGGAGTGGAATACCATTTATACTAGCTTGTAACTCGCACAGTGTGCTGCTAGAAAGGTGAGCTAAATTGTAGAAGTAGATGATGTCTTAGTGGAATCAAAAAACCCATATAGATACATATTTTTTTTTTAACACAAGAAAAAAAAGACTGCTAGATAAAATACCGCATTCCAAACTGAACTCCTGCACCCTTTCCAACTAATGCTGAAGGTGGAGAGGATGCGTATGGGATAATTCTTGTAAAGAGGAAATGAAAATTAGTGCCTTAAATGACTGAAAATTCATAGGCTGCAAAAGTGTCCCACCTATCTCAAAGATAAGTCAAATGTTTAGGTACTGGCTTTATATAGGAGATCAGAAACTTGAGCATGTGTGATTGAGCATTCCAGTTTCAGAATCTTTACACTGAATAACTGGCCCTTATTGACTGTTTTTGAGGGTGAGGGAGCATGGTACAGTAACGTTCAGCTACGAGCTAGCTTTAAGTTGTTTACCTTTTTTGTTCTGACATACAAAGGCCAATCATAAAACTCAAGTGACAGGGTTCAAAGTACTGTTCACTCCCTGTTTAAAAAGGCAACAATTTGTATTTATACTTGAAATAGTGTTTAGGGAAATCCTGACTTTTTTCTTGTTCTTAAGCTTACTTGTTAAAGGTTCATTTCAATTCTTTTTTAACCTTTGTGTGTGTCTGCTTGCTGCAGGAGCTATTCAAAGTAATCAGAGGATCTGCTGATTTGATTTGAGTCAGGATTGCTGTCCTGGTACTACCAGGACTGTTTCTTCTCCCCATCCTCATTCCTGCTATTAGTTTTGTATGACCTTGCAGTGAACTGGTTAAGGAAATCTATTCAGCCAAATGCTTTTTTTTTTTTTTTTTTTTATAAACTTGGTTGGGTCACCCCTGTGATCTGAGAGTAAGCAAAGGTATGTCATTGCCAAAGGAGATTACGCAAACACCTTCAAGAATAAGCCCACAGGAAAAACTGAAGTACAGATAAAATGAAGCAGTGGGTATAGCACGTGATAGTAGCTTTTGGTGATACTCCTTGATCATCGGTTTCAGGGTGATCTGTAATACTGTCTTACTAGCTCTGATCTGACTAGAATTTGGCACCAATGCAACGAAAGGATAACATTAATGCAGGTAGCCGTCATGGTAGTGTTAGCTTAGATATTAAACAAATTTGTGCACTTCAGTAATTTGCAAACATTGCTTTTTGGTGTTCTTCTAGTTCGAATGACATTATTTCTACTGTGCTGCATAGAAAACTCAAATTACTATAAAAATACAAAATTTATTCACAAGTACTGTATTTTCGAGTTCATGAGCTTGTGGTTTTCTAAACAAAACTAAGACAATCAGCTCAGGTTCTTTAAAACAGAAGTGAGCAGCCAGCTTCCAGCAACAGCGTGTGTGGGTTAGATGGTATAACCTTGGCCTTAGCGTGAAATCATTTAATCTGCCCTTTCCCTATCTCAGAACTGTTTTATTACATGTTTAAAAAGATATCCATGAGCTTGTATTCTGTGCTTTGAAGTGAGCAAAATACTCTCTCCTACAGTGTGACAACTCTCAGCTCAGCAAAGCAAACTGTATTCCTAGTACATATATATATATATATTTGGCCTCCAAGGGCTATCTTTTGGGAAAACTTGCAGAAAAATGCTACAGAACACTTCATAGCATGGAAGACTTTGCTGCAAAAGCATCGCTCTGTAAAATGTTGCTAAAATGCTTACTCACAAGCTATGCTGATTCTGATTTAAGTTGTAAAATACGTTGGTAAAGCAAACTAAAATAATTTTTCAAGTGCCTTAAAATTGCTTAATCTTTATGCCTCAAGTTTTATTTAAAAGGGTAGAATGAATACCTTGCCTTAGTTACTAAAGTTTTCTTGGTGCCAGCAATTGCTACTTTCCAATACTTTAGGAAACCCAGGGTTTTTGATGTGTACAGATGCCAGTCTCGAAAACTCCTGCTTGTACTGCATCAATTCAGTCATGTACTGGAAGGCCTGCACTGCACGTTGGTTGCTCATTAGCCTTGCCAACAAGGTGTAATCCACAATTGACAGAGTTGTGGCTTCGGCTTTTCTCGTTCAGTTGTCTGGGGGAGGGAAGGCTGGACTATACATCGTCACCATGTGCTTGGCTGTCTCACTATAAAAATGAATTGCTCCTTTGCGAAACTGCAGTATCAGCTAATCTGTGCTGTGTACTAGCGAATAACCTGAAGTAATAACTTGCAGTTTTTTCTCGGCCTTGTGTTTTGAAGTGGAAGGTAGCTCATAGATCTGTAGTTGTATTTGCCCCTGAATCAATTTTAGGCACTGAACTGTAGTGACTCTTCAAGTTACCTGGCTTTTTCTTGAAGCCAATTGTGCAAGTAGCAAGCTGTTATCTTATGAATGTTCTTTGCAAGTGTTGCTGTAAAAGTTTGTTTTGTCTTCAGTGGAAGAAAACTGAAACAGTTGTAATCACAAAACCAAATTGATAAATAAAATCTGTTGAATGGAATTTTACTTGTAAACTTTCTTTCATGTGAGCGTGACCGTCTGCCAAGTTTCTGGAGATAAGAGCTGTTTTCTATGGCAGTTGAACACTGAGGAAAGCAGGGGAGTGAAAAGTTTGACAAGTTAAAACAATTTCAGAAAGCTAGATTAAGTTAGCACTTGGTGTATGCGAAATATAAATTCAGATTTAGAATGGTCTTCACAAAATATTTTCATTTTAGGTCATATTTTCTATGTTAGGTTAACCATTTCCTTGCCTTAAAGCCAAAGCACAGCCATGTGATTATTACTTGTTCCACTTGTGGCAACCTGCAAGTCTAATGCCTAATGCTCCACTTTCCCATAGCTATAATACTTGTCGGCCTGTAAGGTGAAGAGGAGCTGCGTTGTGTGGCACCAGGCAAGCTATTAATAATGATCCCTTACGTCGTAGCATTTGTTTGTGTTAAGATCCCTAGTTTTCATAAAACAAAAGGCATTTCTCTCCTGATTACATACACAGACGAGTGTTTGCTAGGAAATAATTGTCAGAATATGCTTGAAAAAGAGAACTGAGAGCATGCAATTATGTAGTCACACACTGACTAAGACTGAACAGCTCTGAGTGAACTAAACTTGGTAGTTTCACACCATGACTTGGATGGTTTTGTGAGTAGTGAATCTGTCACAAGGGTAGTACTGGCATAATTCAGTCTGATGTTGTGAGAAATACATAAAAACTGATGTACTTGTGTTTCTGGAAAAGCTATGTGGAAGTGGAAGAAACCTGGAGTTCCCCAATGTGTTTAAAATTATTATGCCTTCCAGAGAATCCTCCATTATATCATGTAGTTGGCGACTGTATTATGTTTTTGTTACAATGCAGCAATGAAAGCGGGATTATTTATCCCTATAGCACCAGCCTTCTTACTGCTTTTCTTGGAGGGTGCTCTTCTCTAGGTAGAGCATTCATTCCAAATGCATCTTTGAATCGCCTTTCACAGAATCACAGAATCGTAGGGGTTGGAAGGGACCTCCAGAGATCATCGAGTCCAGCCCCCCTGCCAAAGCAGGTTCCCTACACCAGGTCACACAGGTGAGCGTCCAGATGGGTCTTGAATATCTCCAGAGAAGGAGACTCCACAACCTCCCTGGGCAGCCTGTTCCAGTGCTCCGTCACCCTCACCGTAAAGAAGTTCTTGCGCACACTGGTGCGGAACTTCCTATGCTCCAGTTTCTGGCTGTTTCCCCTTGTCCTGTCTCCACATGCTGCTGAAAAGAGTCTGGCCTCGCCACTTTGCCCCCCACACCTTAGATACTTATAGACCTGGATCAGGTCCCCTCTCAGTCTTCTTTTCTCAAGGCTAAACAGACCCAGTTCACTTAGCCTTTGAATGTTGCTCTGTTGAGTTCCAAAAGAAGTGTTCTATCAAGACACTGCAATTATCCTGAGACATCTCTTTCCTTTTTACTACTACAACGGTATGTAAGTGCTTCTTACTGGGGATAGCGTTCTACTTCTAAATTGGCTTCTGGTTCTTGGGATGGGCTACAATCACATTTGATAGCTTCTTTAGCAATGTTTGACTGTAGATAGTCCCCTTTTTGTTTAAGGCATGTACATGTATTATTTGTAGGAAGCACATGTATTATTTGTAGCACTGTAGTGGCAAGCATGAATGAAATAAAAAGGCTCTCTTCAGTATTGGTGAAGGATGTCAGCCTTATTCTAGGAATGCTCTCTAAATACTGCACGGTTTCTAACAAAAGTTAGATTTCCATTAGTGTTTAAACCAATGCAATGCTGTTAAGGGTTGCCAGAATTCTCATTCTAGGTCTTGGTTATTTATAAATGAGTAATAAGATGTCCAGTTACTCACATCCACAAGCATCCAGCTTCTAGATGCTGAAAGGCACATAGGTTTGAATAGTAGCTCATCATCAAAAGTTGCAGTACAATTTTGACACATCTCTGAAAAACAAAGAGCTCTGACTCTTTTATTGGCTAGTTTATAAAAGCAAGCATTTTTGACATGCAAGAGAATTGCAGATAATGAGGCATAAGCTATGCAGTTTTTTCTTTTTTTCTTCCAGTAGTATGGCACTGTGCAAGGAGCTGTTCTTCCCCTTTCTAGGGAAGAGGGAGAAGATTCTAGGGAAGGTAGAGATACTGACATTTCTGATGATTCATTTTTAAACATTAAAGGTTAACTGTAAGGCAGCAACCTCTGGGAGTAAAAGCAGTCAGCAGACAGGATGTGGTGTTTTAAGGGTTGCAATAGGCAAGCAGTTAAACAAAAAANAAATGCTTTTTTTTTTTTTTTTTTTTAACTTGGTTGGGTCACCCCTGTGATCTGAGAGTAAGCAAAGGTATGTCATTGCCAAAGGAGATTACGCAAACACCTTCAAGAATAAGCCCACAGGAAAAACTGAAGTACAGATAAAATGAAGCAGTGGGTATAGCACGTGATAGTAGCTTTTGGTGATACTCCTTGATCATCGGTTTCAGGGTGATCTGTAATACTGTCTTACTAGCTCTGATCTGACTAGAATTTGGCACCAATGCAACGAAAGGATAACATTAATGCAGGTAGCCGTCATGGTAGTGTTAGCTTAGATATTAAACAAATTTGTGCACTTCAGTAATTTGCAAACATTGCTTTTTGGTGTTCTTCTAGTTCGAATGACATTATTTCTACTGTGCTGCATAGAAAACTCAAATTACTATAAAAATACAAAATTTATTCACAAGTACTGTATTTTCGAGTTCATGAGCTTGTGGTTTTCTAAACAAAACTAAGACAATCAGCTCAGGTTCTTTAAAACAGAAGTGAGCAGCCAGCTTCCAGCAACAGCGTGTGTGGGTTAGATGGTATAACCTTGGCCTTAGCGTGAAATCATTTAATCTGCCCTTTCCCTATCTCAGAACTGTTTTATTACATGTTTAAAAAGATATCCATGAGCTTGTATTCTGTGCTTTGAAGTGAGCAAAATACTCTCTCCTACAGTGTGACAACTCTCAGCTCAGCAAAGCAAACTGTATTCCTAGTACATATATATATATATATTTGGCCTCCAAGGGCTATCTTTTGGGAAAACTTGCAGAAAAATGCTACAGAACACTTCATAGCATGGAAGACTTTGCTGCAAAAGCATCGCTCTGTAAAATGTTGCTAAAATGCTTACTCACAAGCTATGCTGATTCTGATTTAAGTTGTAAAATACGTTGGTAAAGCAAACTAAAATAATTTTTCAAGTGCCTTAAAATTGCTTAATCTTTATGCCTCAAGTTTTATTTAAAAGGGTAGAATGAATACCTTGCCTTAGTTACTAAAGTTTTCTTGGTGCCAGCAATTGCTACTTTCCAATACTTTAGGAAACCCAGGGTTTTTGATGTGTACAGATGCCAGTCTCGAAAACTCCTGCTTGTACTGCATCAATTCAGTCATGTACTGGAAGGCCTGCACTGCACGTTGGTTGCTCATTAGCCTTGCCAACAAGGTGTAATCCACAATTGACAGAGTTGTGGCTTCGGCTTTTCTCGTTCAGTTGTCTGGGGGAGGGAAGGCTGGACTATACATCGTCACCATGTGCTTGGCTGTCTCACTATAAAAATGAATTGCTCCTTTGCGAAACTGCAGTATCAGCTAATCTGTGCTGTGTACTAGCGAATAACCTGAAGTAATAACTTGCAGTTTTTTCTCGGCCTTGTGTTTTGAAGTGGAAGGTAGCTCATAGATCTGTAGTTGTATTTGCCCCTGAATCAATTTTAGGCACTGAACTGTAGTGACTCTTCAAGTTACCTGGCTTTTTCTTGAAGCCAATTGTGCAAGTAGCAAGCTGTTATCTTATGAATGTTCTTTGCAAGTGTTGCTGTAAAAGTTTGTTTTGTCTTCAGTGGAAGAAAACTGAAACAGTTGTAATCACAAAACCAAATTGATAAATAAAATCTGTTGAATGGAATTTTACTTGTAAACTTTCTTTCATGTGAGCGTGACCGTCTGCCAAGTTTCTGGAGATAAGAGCTGTTTTCTATGGCAGTTGAACACTGAGGAAAGCAGGGGAGTGAAAAGTTTGACAAGTTAAAACAATTTCAGAAAGCTAGATTAAGTTAGCACTTGGTGTATGCGAAATATAAATTCAGATTTAGAATGGTCTTCACAAAATATTTTCATTTTAGGTCATATTTTCTATGTTAGGTTAACCATTTCCTTGCCTTAAAGCCAAAGCACAGCCATGTGATTATTACTTGTTCCACTTGTGGCAACCTGCAAGTCTAATGCCTAATGCTCCACTTTCCCATAGCTATAATACTTGTCGGCCTGTAAGGTGAAGAGGAGCTGCGTTGTGTGGCACCAGGCAAGCTATTAATAATGATCCCTTACGTCGTAGCATTTGTTTGTGTTAAGATCCCTAGTTTTCATAAAACAAAAGGCATTTCTCTCCTGATTACATACACAGACGAGTGTTTGCTAGGAAATAATTGTCAGAATATGCTTGAAAAAGAGAACTGAGAGCATGCAATTATGTAGTCACACACTGACTAAGACTGAACAGCTCTGAGTGAACTAATCTTGGTAGTTTCACACCATGACTTGGATGGTTTTGTGAGTAGTGAATCTGTCACAAGGGTAGTACTGGCATAATTCAGTCTGATGTTGTGAGAAATACATAAAAACTGATGTACTTGTGTTTCTGGAAAAGCTATGTGGAAGTGGAAGAAACCTGGAGTTCCCCAATGTGTTTAAAATTATTATGCCTTCCAGAGAATCCTCCATTATATCATGTAGTTGGCGACTGTATTATGTTTTTGTTACAATGCAGCAATGAAAGCGGGATTATTTATCCCTATAGCACCAGCCTTCTTACTGCTTTTCTTGGAGGGTGCTCTTCTCTAGGTAGAGCATTCATTCCAAATGCATCTTTGAATCGCCTTTCACAGAATCACAGAATCGTAGGGGTTGGAAGGGACCTCCAGAGATCATCGAGTCCAGCCCCCCTGCCAAAGCAGGTTCCCTACACCAGGTCACACAGGTGAGCGTCCAGATGGGTCTTGAATATCTCCAGAGAAGGAGACTCCACAACCTCCCTGGGCAGCCTGTTCCAGTGCTCCGTCACCCTCACCGTAAAGAAGTTCTTGCGCACA
>JACDJE010000076.1:125497-192182 GCA_016647715.1 Pavo muticus
AAAAAAACAAAAAAAAAAAAAAAAAAAAAAAAAAAACCAAAACAAAACGCCTAACATCAACACTTTTGCTCTGAGAACTTAGCTATACTTTGCATTGCCATGTTCCAAGGTTACTGCAATAAAAGGAAGCCTTTTAGTTTTGACTGAGATCCTCGCCCAGCTGCACTGTCTGTGAAGGTAGAATGTGTAATGCTGCTTTTGCTCAGAAGGAGGACCACCTGGTACCTAAAGCAGATCAGTGGATTAACTGACCGCAGCTGGTACTGATGCTGCATCTAAATACATGGCATCGAGTGCACCCTCAGCAAGTTTGCAGATGATACCAAGCTGAGCAGTGCAGTTGATACACTGGAAGGAAGGAAAGCTATCCAGAGGGACCTGGACAGGCTGGAGAAGTGGGCCCATGAAAACCTAATGAGGTTCAACAAGGCCAAGTGCAGGGTGCTGCACTTGCGTTGGGGCAATCCCAGGTATTTACACAAACTGGGGAAAGATCTTGAGAGCAGCCCTGTGGAGAAGGACCTGGGGGTCCTGGTGGATGAGAAGCTGGACATGAGCCAGCAGTGTGCGCTTGCAGCCTGGAAGGCCAACTGTGTTCTGGGCTGCATTAAAAAACGGGTGGCCAGCAGGGAGAGGGAGGTGATTGTCCCCCTCTACTCAGCTCTTGTGAGGCCCCATTTGGAGTTCTGCGTCCAGGCCTGGGGCCCCCAATACAGGAAGGATGTGGAGCTCTTGGAGTGGGTCCAGAGGAGGGCTGCTAAGATGATCAGAGGGCTGGAGCAGCTCTCCTGTGAGGAAAGGTTGAGGGAACTGGGATTGTTTAGCTTGGAGAAGAGAAGGCTCCAGGGAAACCTCATTGTGGCCTCCCAGTACTTGAAGGGAGCATATAGAAGGGGAACGGCTGTTTACGAGGGTGGACAGTGATAGGACAAGGGGGAATGGTTTTAAACTGAGACAGGGGAGGTTTAGGTTAGATATTAGGAGGAAGTTTTTTACACAGAGGGTAGTGACGCACTGGAACCAGTTGCCCAAGGAGGTTGTGGATGCCCCATCCCTGGAGGCATTCAAGGCCAGACTGGATGTGGCTCTGGGCAGCCTGGTCTAGTGGTTGCACATTCTATGATATTGAAGTATACGTGCACAGTGCTGGAGAGTTGCTGCCTCCCTTTGATTTGTGTATAAATTGTACTTCTCTTTAATAAAGATTGCTAATTCAGCAGTAATTTCTAAAATGCCCTGGGCTGACTAAAAATACATCTAGGTTTACTTCCAGACCAGCCTGTGTTCCTGTAGCTGCGTGAAGACAGTAGGAAGAGATTTCTCATTGAGGTGTGGCAACAGCCTATCTGCTGCACTCTGCTTCCATCTGCTAGGTACCTGAAAGCATAAGCAACACAGAAGAGTCACCAACCACAGCATGGTACTGCAAGCTGGGGGGGGAGTTTCCTGGACTGCTGCCAGCTAAATGCTGCCACTGCCAAGTCCCTCCATTTTTCAGCAGTATGAAAAATCAAGTGGAAATGTTTTCCTCTTCCCTAGACTTACACAGTGATCGCCTTGTCTTTGAAGATAATTCTGTGAAGGGATGGGTGAAACCTGCCTGGGTGTATATGCAAGCCATAGCTTGCAAAGTAGCAAATGAGTTACTTGTTTTGCAACCCTATCAGACCGTTAACCACCAACATCAGTGATGCTTACTGTCTTTGGTCTTTGAGTGTTTCTTCTTTTTGCAGTGCTGCTTCTTGGGTCAGGATTCAAAGGCTCCTGCTTGTAATCCTCAAGCTGAGTGAATGCTGCAGTCTTGTTACTCCAGACCTGAGCTGCAGAACCTGGAATGTTATTGACAACACAGTTAAAGTGGAATTTGAATTGAATAAATTCCAAGGCTGTTGTTTCTAATGTCTAGCAAAATGAAAAACACTCAGGCTAGTACTAACAATAGCATGCTTCTTAGTCTGGAAAAAGTGGTTTGTATATGACATTCACACAAGGCAGAACAAAAACTATTTGCAGTGTTTTTGCGTGTCAGCTCACCCCAAGCCCTTCTCTTTCGTAATGAGAGTATCAGCGCTTATACCCCCAGCAGGAGACAGGTTAGTGAAGCAGAAAATTCCTGCTGCCTTATCATGTGCATCTACTCTCCTTGCAACTCTGGCTTTTGTGGTACTCTTCAAAGGTAGGATGATAAGATGCAGGAATGGAAGAGTTAATAATATATTCCCTGGCAAATTCTAGTCTTTATCCTTTTAGGCTTCTCAAAAGCAGAGAGGTGCAGCCACTTAATGCTATCCCTTCACCCGCCATAAAAAAAAAACAAAAAACCCTGAATCAAATGCTGTGGTTGCCAACGCACCTAACATGAACTAACCCTGGCTGGTATCTGTGTACAGCTTGGAGTCTATGCAGGCAGTTCCTGGAGGTGATACGCCCTATTAAAAAGCCTTTGCCTTTTCAATCAAAAAGAGCAGCTATTGCAAACGCTGTAGGACTGAGGAAGGTTAGTGTTACTCAGATTAATAGCAAAGGAATAGAATTGTATTACTTAGATTAATACAAAAGACAGATTTTTACATAGAAACCACATACATATATATATGTGCATTAATTAGTGATACCTTCCTGTACTTTATTTCTGCAGAATTGGTTCATATAGTGTCTTCAGCAGTGTGATAAGGAGCGTTTCTCAGTTTTCTCAGGCAGGAGTAACTAACATCTTCCCTTCCCACAGAAGGAAACAGTAACTAAATTTGTGGCATTCTATACTCTTCATGGCATCGAAATTCACCTTGAAAGCTTGTTGTTGTTTTTCCTACTTATTTATTTGTTGTGGAATTTAGGGATTGCCCATCTGCATAAGTTTGTCAGACTGAAGGGCCATTAGGATTTCGATACCATGGAGAAAAGCGGCCATTTCAGGCAGGTAGGAATAAAAATCCTTAATCACTGTTCTAAGGTACTTGAATTATGTAAGCATTGTGAAAAACAAAAAACAAAGAAGAAAAGAAACAGCAGAGGAGAAATATTTCTGGTAAAGCTTTAAGTTCCAGATTAAGTCAGTTAAGGTCTGGAAAGTTCTCACTGCTGATTTGAGCTCCTCTAAAGATACTTAGAATCATAGTCATGCATCTCCTTGAATTACCAGTTTGGCTGCCCCTCATGATTTGTAAGCAAGCTGTTAGAAGACCAGAGCCACTAATGAAGCCAATTTCCTACCACTTGAGATCCTTGGTTTCCTAACTGCCTCCTCCCCTGAATGTACTCCCCCCCCCTCAGATTTCCCATGATATTCTTACAGCACAAAAGATGACGTGAGCTGTGGTTTAAAGCTATTAATGTGGGACTCAGTGTTTCTTGTGCTGCTTGAGCAGCTGCAGTGAAAAAAAGGCACGTGGCTTTTGAGTTCTGGCTTTTCCTCAAGATTAGTTTAGGCCTTTCTCTTCCACCTATACACTTTTGTTATGGAGTAGGGCTTCTCTTTCATACTTGGCTGAAGTTGCCAATTGGTTCAAAGGTTAAGGAGGGATCCAGGAAGGTGGCACATAGCCCATAAGACTTATTGTCTCGAGAAAGCAGGTTGCAACACACAATCTATCTTTACCTGCAGTCATGTTCCTCTGGGAGATTGCAGCTTCCAAGTCATAAACTTGACATGGCAGTTCATCAATGTTCTGGAAGGCCTCCAGGTTTAAGCTGAACTCTTGGGTTAACTGGCTTCTAATCTAAAAGGTGATAAAAGGATTAACGGCAGCAACAAAAATTCATTGTCTAACAACTCTGGCTCAAAGCAGGGCCCTAGATTTAAAGGAAAGGATGCTGATGCCCTGTGAGCTCTTGTGAATGAGGGGCCATTGCTTCCATAATTACAGTTTTGCTAAGCATACCTGTGATCCCCCTGAATGCATGATACAACAGAAACAGGGCAAATTGCCATTCTGGTTATTGTTTAATAGGAAGGCATTGCAGGAGGAAAGTAAAAACAATACAGAGGACTTACTTCTCTTACTGTTCTCTGTGTGTAGCCCTCCCTCCAATTCCAGGGCAGAGGTGTGTGAAAAAAAGCAAGCGACTGTTTGCTCATCTCTCCCGCAGACTGCATAGTTTGATAACCAAGTTTAAATATAGAGCTTGCTGGTGTTAATGATCGTGAAGTTGCTGGCTGGGGCTGCTGTGCGGCAATAAAACCCTCCCTACTGCATTGCTGTTGTCCTTTCTGCTCTCCTTGAAGCTAATCCAGCTGTTGGCACCTCTGTTTTCTTCAAGAGTTATTTTGTAAACACAGCAAAACAGTTCAGAGTCCCATCACAGACAGAAAACAAATCTGTGGCCTCATGTCCACAGCCACTGCTTTGGCAGAAGTCTTACTGCCATATGATTTTGCTCAGAGAACGTGCCAGCAGCATGAAGAATTATTCCCAGCAGAATAGCATTTGTCATCCTGACTCTTTCTGCAGGATGAACAGTCAATGCTTTCACCTTGATGCCTCAGGAGACTGAAGACAGAATGCACTTGCTTGGCTTGCAGGAGAGGCATTCAGATACATTACCAAGTTTTTTCTCTCTAGATCAAGAGCACAAGGGCTAGCAGACTTCAGTGGTTGCAGAGTTGTCAATGAGGAGATTGATTCTTCTAGGTAAAGTCTAATCAAGTGGTTTCCAAACTTATGTTTTGCAGACTACACTACAAAAGTAACACTGCATTTTTCACAGCAAAAGGATCACTCTACCAGTTGTGCTATCCCTACAGTTCTTTTTACAGGGGGATACTCTTAAAGTGGACCTTGTTACTCAATTATACTAAATTCAGGATTAGCAATGCAGTAACCAACTTAAACGCAATATATCAGTTTGGTACCATGGTATGAGTTTAGTTAAGATTCGTGAGTTAAGACTCGTGCCATTTCTGTGGCCAGACTGAGTTAAAGCTGTCCCCTTCCCCATATGTTCACTTGGTAGTTCAGAATTTGGGAAACACTAGTGTAATGTATGGTGTAATGTATGTGAAACCAAGAGGTAAGGGCAGAGAGGGGAAGTCCCCACCGAGGTTGCCAGGCTGGCTGGAGCCACGGAGCCTTGCCTCTTGGGCAAACCGTGCTTCCCTAAGAGACATAACCCAGTTGTCGAGGACTGTGCACCCATTCCCACTGCACCAGAACCTGACATGAACTCCCATGTAGTTTATTTCTAAAATAATGGGAATAACAGTCACTTTCTAGAGCAAACATACTGAGCCAAACTCAACAGCAAGGCCCTGAGAAATACCAGAAGCACAAGATGGCACCCTAAGGTGGAGCATGATGCCAAGCATGGCAGCACCCAGCCCAGTGCCAAGGCTCCTACTGTAGGATCCAGGTACAGAGCAGTGGGAGGGCTGCTCTGAAGTACTGTGAAAGTCACACACTTGATGGGATATGTTCAGATGCACTCAGATAGTGTTGGAACTGGAGACATTGCTCCAGAAATGTTAGTTTCTGTTCTTCAAATGTGTAGTTATAATTTACCTGCTGCATAGCTGTTTTGGCCCTTTTTTGTTGAAGTAGTCCTGTTTTAGAAGGCTTTTCAGCTTCCTTCACCAGGCATTTCAGTTTCTGCTTTTTCTCTTCCATCTCTTCAAGCACCTTCTCCATGTTTTGAGCTTTCGCCGCACTGAGAATTTGTCTTTTCCTGGCTTCTTGTGTCTTCTGATGTTCCATTTCCAACAGCATTTGTTTCTACAATGTGAGATCATGAAAGTTTCAGACTTGGATTTCTTCCCCCAGTTCTCACACACATGTTTTAGATTTCTTAATGGTGTGACCAGTTCTTAAATGTCATCCCCAGCTGAGCTGAAGTAGGAGAGACCCCGTCCCACATGGCTTGGTGTTGAAGAGGATGAAATGTCAACAAATCTGAATTATTGTCAGATCTTACCAAAAGAGTGGAATCAGACCTAAACCCAAAATAAAATCTGTTTTGCAGCAATAGGGAGCACAAGAGAAGGGTAAGTGGGAGAGGGAATAGAGTAGTGTAATTACAGCATTGCTTTTGAGAGAGAAAAGCCTCAAAACAATGTTCGTGTTTAGAACTTGTTCAATTGCAAGTAAACAAGGCAGTTGGTTCCAATTTCCTCAGCTTGCTGTAATTTACTTTCTGCAAGCAGCCTCTGGTCTGCATGTGAGACTTGTCTTTAAAAGCAAAGTGTAAACAAAGGAAGGGGGGGGGGGAAATGAGCACATCTTTTTCGAACATTGCTGTTTATATACTGCATGCAGAGAAAGCCAGTAACTGTGTCTGTATTTTAGGCTGCATCACAACAGAATGCAATGGTACGACAAACCCCAGCTATTAATTCAAGCCTTGCTGTACAGCCAAGGGTTGTGGAATGAAGTCTGTGATTTCCAAACACCTTCATCACTGTCTAGACCAAGGAAAGAAAATCAGGAAGAAGAGAAAGAAGCAGAAGCTGAAATAGAAGTAAAACTGAAACCAACAACAAAAACTGCTGTTAAAAAGGTGGTAGATGCAGTGGATCCTTCAGAAGTAAATAGGCAGCTTGTCAGTTCAGAAAACCAATTTACCATTCAAATACAACCCCACGCCAGTGAAAAACCTGAATGCAAAGTCAGAGCTCAAAGCATTCAGACCCCAAACATTTTTCACTGGAGCTCTCTAAGCTGAACTAAGTCTGAAGGTTCATAGACCAATAAGTTCAGAACCGAGCATTAGATTTGACATTTTAGTATCACATGCCCCAAAATTTACCCTTATTACCCTTCTACTGGAATGAGTGAGTTGGTTTGGCAAAACAGGCTTTTCCAGAAAGGCATCTGACCTTGACTTGAAAGTGTTCAGACATATTATCATTTCTGTGATTAATCACATTTTTAAAACTTCATTTCTCATTTCCAATTTTCAGTTTGTCTGACATCAACTTCTAGGCACTGCCTCTCATTTACACCTTTCCCTAAGCACCCTTTAGCATTGGCTATTCTCTCCCTACAAAAGTGTCTGTAGAATATAATCAACTCATTCTCCTTTTAGACAGGCACAATATATAAATTCCTTTGCTAGACTGTTTTCAGCAGCCCTCAAAAAACATTTTTTTGAATCCTTTTTCACACCTTCTCAATCTTTTCTCATCTTTTATAGTGCACCCTGGAACCAGAGGCAGTATTGAAATGTGCTGTATGTAGATACAAACCCATTCTTAATCTATCTATCTGTGCTATTCTGCTTTTTATAAATTAAAAGATTGCAGCATCCATCCTTTCCACTACCGGACCACATGATCTTTCATTTGCCTGTTATGATCCCTGCCCTTTCCAGGGATGCAGTCATCCTGCTCTGTAGAAATCTTGCTTTCCATCTCATTCTTCATCTAGTTACACACTACAATTCTTCTTGGAGGGATATTCAAGTTACCAAGCTCTCTGTAAGATTCTGTACACCTGCTTTGCTTACATCATTATTCACTAAATGCGAAGCATCAAATTCACTAACATTCCTCCTCAAATATGTCATTGGCAAACTTTTTATAATCCATAATTTTATATTTATTTCCACACCACTGACTAAAATCTCGAATACTGACAGTTCTGCTACCAACTCCACTAGAAATCCATCAGAAGCCATTTTCATTTAATAAAAATAACACATTTCTAGATGTCAAAAAAACCTAGCTCTTAATCCATTTAGCATTTTTATTGATACTACGTAATATATTAAAATTTAAAATACAGAAGGTGTACACTGCTAGCCCAACTGTTAGAAGATTCTTCCAAATACGTATTATATCTCTTGCATTATGCTTATATATCTAGCTCGTAATCTTATCAGGAGAATGAAGTGAGGTTGGTTTGACAAGGCTTATTTTCCATAGTCGTCTTGCCTGGCATTAATCAGGTTGCATGTGAGGGGTGTGCTTTTCAGTTTGTCTGTGAGAAATGAACTTTTCCCCATGTGTAGCTGCCTGTAGAAGCAAAAGGGAGCTTGTGGTAACAGTGATATATCTATGAAGCTATTCAGATGACAAAAAACATGGAATGATTTTTAATGACAACATCACTGAATGTCTCCTTAAAATCTAACGATGGGGTGGACGACTAATAACCTTAAGACTTGTAACTTTTTTTTCTTATTGTGGAATAAAATACTGAGTGTCTTTTTCCTCTGCTAAAACGTATATCCAGAATTATTGACAACATATGTGCATATAGTGCCTGCAGCTCTCATTTTGGTGTGGGACTCAAACTTTTTTTCGAAATGCTACAGTTTTTCCCTAGTTCTACATGCAATGGTGGAAAGGCTCAAATGAACACACTATTTCTGTGCTATAAAATACATACCTAGCTTCAGTAATTCTATTACACATTTGGCTTTGAATCCGTTTCTCTCCTAAAATAACAGTAGGCAAAATCCTCATTGAAGCAAGTGAGGTGGAGAGGAGAATTCAGTTTGCTATGCTGATGAATCAGGACCCATTTAATTCAGATACCTGCTTATGCAGCTGTTTCTTTAGCTTGTCATTTTCTGCTTGAGATTTTTCAAGAGCTTTCCTTGCAGACGTGAGCTGACCCTGCAATGAAGTCACCTCTTGTTCTGCCATCATCTTTGCATTAAGACACTCTTTTTTGTTTTGAAGAGCTTCCTGTAAACAGAAAGTACATGACGGGAACAGTGACAAGAGCAGTGATTTTCTCTTCTACATCGTGGTAGATTTCTTAGAAAGTAATCTCTAAGAGATTTTTAGTAAAGTAGTATTAAATTGTTCACATTTTCTTCTATCAAGGGCTGATTTTTTAATAATAATCTTTCATACAGCAATACTGCATGTTTTTACTTGTATTCACAAATCAACAATTCAAGCTCTTGTGTGTAAAGAAGCTCAGAACAAAATTTAATCTTCCTTGCGCATTAGAAAGACCTGTCCATCTACTAATCTGTTTATTCCTTCATTGTCTGTAAAGGAAAAATGTGTGTGATGTAGCTTGTTTTCCTTCTGGGCAGGGTCTTTTTGTTTTTTTTTTTAAACATAAACACAAATGTATATGTATATACATGCTGTTACATCAGGTACAGATTTAATGGCCTGCCCTCTCTGCTTTCCTGCCCTGGCAAGAGCCAGGTTCAGCAGCCTCTGCACTTGGAGCAGAATACAAGTTCTTAGATCTGCAGGATCACTGCAGAATCAGATGCAAGAAAGCTCTGTCTCATTGAGATGAGCTGCTTTATAGTTTTAAAAAGACAAACTTCTCCATTTATTTTTCTCAGCTTCAGACTTTTCTTTTAAATAGCTCTTAAATCTACAAGTTTGCAATAATTCAATCCATCTTTGACTGATCTACACTAAATATAAATTAATAAATCATTCTAACAATTCAGCATCACTGTGATATAGCTGAACTGAACCCATGCACATCCAGCTTTATTTGGCTTTTTAAAATTAACAAGCATAGAAAAGCCACTTTGCTTTCACTCTTTATAAGTTAGCAAATATGATCCTCTCTGCCCTCCCTTTATTTGACATGTGTGGCTAATTAACCTACATGGCAATCAATAACCTGTTTGTTCCATTCTAATCAGCCTTATTTAAAGCAGCAAGGCACTCTTCTCTCCATCCACCTTCACTTCAGTTTAATTCTGTCATTTTTGTGCTTCATCTCGTATTTCTGTAATTAAATTTATAAAACTCATGCTGTGCTCTGCTTTGTTTAAGCAGATACCAATTTTGAAAAGAAAAAAAACCCAACAAACCAACAAAAAACCCTCAGCAATCTCCCAAGCATTTGTCCTCATTCGTTTTCACTTTGTGTCTGCTTGTCTTCTTTTTTGACATGATTTCATCAGTTATGAAATAGCTTATTTTGATAAAGTGTTATAGTTACTCTTCTGAGTCAACAGCAGAATTAGGAATACTGTAGGCTGCTCACCCTTCCTAGATTCTGTCTTGTAGAAGGCATCGGTGATTTGTTTCATGATATTCACAGCTAAAGACCACCCTCACATCCACAACTTAGAGGGGAAAAAAGAAATCAGCATTTATACCTAAAATCTTCAGTTACCACCAGAGCAAATAAGCTCACTGAATAATAATGAGTCTTACCAATCTGACTATTAACTTAGTAAACAATTCGATGTGAAAAACAAATGCAACGATAGGAAGTATAACCTTCTCAGCGTGTCTCAGCTTTGCAGAGAGCTGTGCTTTCTGAGTGGTGTGTTTCCAGCAGCTCAGAGCCCTCAGCTTGCACGCCAGCTTGCTTAAGCTGATATTTTCATCCCGCAAGAGCTGCAGCTGCTCCTGCTAAAGAAGACATCAGTAAGTGCAGACACCCACAAAGATCACGTTCTCCAATGAGTGTGTGTGGTTTTGAAGTAAATACAATTGTGAAAGCATGCGACTATTTGTATTTCATTTTAATTCTCAAATGTTCAAACTTTGCTGTTTGAAACAATGAAGTCTTTGGCAATAAACTTCTATTACCGTGTCTCCAGGGAAACAGGAAATGTGAACATTGCCCAGAAACTGAGGAACAAATGGAAGAAACATAATCAAAAATAACAAGCAGGTATGTCCTGCAGAAATGAAGTGCTGTTAATGATGATAAACTCTGTAATTAAGCCAGGTGGAGATTCTGGTTCATGCAGTAGCAGTAGCCTGGTTCACCCTAACTACAGTGTACTTATTAAGAACAAAATTAGTGGATTCATGAGAAGTATAGTCATTGGGTTTTGTTTTCTTTGTTTAAAATGGCAGACTTCACTACACAAAAACCATAGAAGCAAGGGTTGCGGAGGACCTCTGGAGGCCCAGGTCCCAGGACACCTGGTTGAACCTCCTGCTGAAAGCAAGACTGTTTACAACACTAAGCCACATCCACTATGGTCTTGTCTAACCACATCCTGAAGAACTGCAGAGGTGGAGCTCTCACAGGCTTCCCGTACTGCTTCACCAGCCTCCTAATGAAGGAGGTTTCCTGCTGTCTGCCATGAACCTCCCTCACCACAGCCAGTGGCTGCAGCCCCTTGTTTACCATCTGCCACTGCCAGGAGTTCGGCTCCAACATGTTTGTGGTTTCCTGTAGCTGAAGTCTGCTTCAAGATCACCTCTTTCACCTGACCAAACCAGGCCAGCTCCCTTAACTTCTCCTTGGAGGCAATGTGCTCCACACCATGCCACTGGTCAGTTCCTCAAACATCCCTCTCCTACTGCTGGGCCCCTCCAAAGGGCTGTGTGCCAGGTGCCCCCTCATCAGTGCTGGGTAGAATAACAACACCCAGCTGTCTTCTGGCCACTCTCAATGTACCTGTACCAATGCTTGGGGCTGTGCATCTCCTTTGTAGTTTTTCATGCAAGGCTTTTGTAAATCCAGTCCTCGCATTTTTCAAGCTGTCTCTGCACTGAAGCTCTACCATCTAGTGTCCACTCACCTTCTTATCCTGTGTGTCTCATATTAGTCCTAGCTGCAGCGGGGCTTTGGCTTTCCTAATTTCATCACTATGGGCCTGAACTCTGAGATTTTATCTTTGTTTTTGCCTGTTCATGCTTTCACTACTTACCATATCTCTTTTTGCATTTTAGTCCTTTAAGAAAATCCTTGCTAAGTCGAGTAAGGCCAAGTTTCTGTTAATCTCCCTGGTCTACCTGCTTAACAGGGCAGTTGATTATGAAATCTTTAAAGTTTTCTTTTAAAAATCAACCAGCTTTCCTGGGCACCTTTTTCCCCTGTGGCGGTTTCCTGGCAGTACTGTTTAGCAATCCCCCAAAAATGTCCCAGTCAGCACTCTTGAAGTTCCAAGTCCTTGTTCTCCAGCATAATTTTACAGTCTTCCTCCTGATCCTGAAATCATTTCATAGTCACTGCAGCCTCAGATTATACCTATACTTACGACCAGATCTTTTCCGTTTGTGAGCAGCAGAAATACGGATTTACCCTGGCTAGCCCTCTAGCATTTGCATTTAGGATATTATTACTAATGTGGTCTAGGAACTGACTGTGCTTTTGCAATGCTTTGTTCCACTTCCAGTAGACTTCCAGATGGATAAAACCTTCAGGAAGACCAAGGTCTCAAGTCAAAAACATTCCTCTTAGCTCTTGGTAGACAGCACAACCAATTTCTACTCTTGACCAGGCAGTCTGCAGCAGATTCTCATCACAGTCATTAATCAGCACCAGTATTCCTTCCTCCTCTAACCTTGACTTGTAGAATTTCAGTAGTACGTCTCCATACTCATACAAAATCTCAGTCCAGGGAATGAACTCCTCACACAGAGTATAATTCTTGCCTGCTGATCCTTCTTAAAACACCCTGTAGCCACCCATGTCCATGCTCTAGCTGTGTGCACCAATGCACCAAGTTTCTGTGACCCTGCCCACACCACAGATGTTTGTCTGCATGCAAGCTCCCAGCTCTCCTTGTTCACTGCTTTGGCACAAAATACTTTCCATCTGGGAATGTGGAAGTCGCCCTGCAGCCTTCTCAGACATGGACTTCTTCCATTTCCACTAGTTCCTCATTTACTTCTGAGCATCCCTATTCCCCAGGCTCAGACAGAGGTTGAAATCTCTTCTCACTATGTTGGTATTACATTTATATCCTGCTTTACAAGCTTCTCTGCTTAAAGAGATCTGCAGGCATATTTGCTTTAGACAGAAGTATTTAGCCATGATCCATTTGATCTAATTTGTATTCACTGACTGACTACCATAGTTTCAGTACAAATTGAACTTTGCCGAGGAGAGATATGCTTGACTCTAAAAGGGATTGATTTGGAAATTGTATCCAGGAAATTACTTTCCAGGCTTTAGTTTGTATCTCCCAGAATATCAGTTTTGGGGACAATTTCTCAAAACAAATTTGAATATATATTTGATTTTAAGTAAACCTTAATGGAAAAAAGGATTTTGTTCCCACTTTTTATGTGAACAGCTTGCACAATAGTCAAATCTATCGACACATTTATCTGGCTCACTCTAACTTCCTTTTGTCTTTCAAAACAGAGACAATGACAACAGATGACAAAAACAGTCTGACATATGATTGAACACGAGTTCACATTTATACTTGCTCAGATCCAAGTTCAACCTCTGATGTTCACCTATATAGAAAGTACGGTGTTAGTTTCACTTACGACAGTCAAAGCAGAATTCCTCTGTTTAAAACAAATTCAAATACATGCAGATACTCAGGATCTAACTCCTGGGTGTAGCCTAAAATTTCTGTATTTGGAGTACAACACACAGTCAAAGATGATTGATTGATAACATCCCAACATATTAGTAGCCATTAACAGAGTCCTGTAATGGGCCACCTCCATGCTCTTCACCTAACTGATGTCCAAGAGAGAAAGCAGTAACTTAAGCCAGCCTGAACAAGTTCAGTCAAGATACTATCCTCGTGTTCGTTTACTGACAGGCATATTTCTTTCCTTACTTTAGACAAGTGTTCTTCCAAGTCATCATTAGTCTCAGGGGAGCCAAACTTTTTCTTCAGATCAATCATATTGTCAGCTCCTTCCCTTCTCACTTCACTGATGATTTCAAGCACTCGCTGCTCAATGCTAAGTCGATAGACATCCAACTTTCCCTGCAATTACAAACAGAACCCATTAGAGATTAAATGCGCACATATGGGAAAGCAATATTCAGAAGATTTCAGAAGTCTCTACAGAAGCTACAACCAGATGGTCTTTCTTGGTAATTATTTTCCTAGAATCAATGTATCTGAAAGACAGAGCAATACTCTTTTTACATCCAGACATTGCAAGGAGAGGAGTCTGAATTGTATTATTAGTCAACTTATTGGCAAGCCTGGGAGGTATGCATTCAATGGAAGCAGTTGCACTGTGGTGATAAAATAGACATTCTGGTGAGAAATGGACTAACCCTCAGTATTCCTCAAGTCACCAGTGTCCCGACCACAGACACTGATGGGCTTCTGGGCCATGAGTCAAAACCCTGGGGATCCTGATACAGGCAGGTGCTCGATAATATGCTGTTACAACCTGGCAGTTTCTACAGGCAAGAATGGGGTATCATTATTTTTGTAAGTAATGACATATGATATTGCCGGAAAGAAACTTGAACTACTTGTGGACTACTTGAAAAACAAAGGCATCGTTAGAGTGAGCAATATTATTACACACTGGACATAAAGTTTTCAAGAAAAAAAATGTAGAACATTACAAACTGAAGTATTATATCCAAAAAGTTCCTTCCATGGTAACTAAAAAGAGCTTCCATCACTCTCTCTAATGTGGTACCTGTTCCATCGAGACTATGCCTCCTATCTTGGAATAGGTACAAAATTTTTCTTACTAGACATTTTTACAAGGTGTTTCTAAGGTATATAGCAGGAGATAAATGATTCATCCGCTCATCCACCTGGCACACCACAGCAATTTATTCCTTTGAGTGCTACACATGTTGGCAAATTGTCAGCAGCGCAAAAAAGATTGGTTGCATACCCCTCTTATTCTGTACCTACTTTTAGATGGACACACGTCCCAAATAGGTTCCGCACTAATGATTCGTATTCATCCCGTACTTCTTTTCTAATCTTCTCTTTGAGACCAGCATTTTCATCCTCCAAGTCAGCAAGCTGGGCTCTGAGAGCAGTTATTTCCATAATCATCTCATGACTCAGCCCTGTAATCTATCACAGCAGAGAAAGTGAATGATCAAAGCTAGAGATGAACAAATGCCATTGCCTAGGAGTAAACGATTCAGAGCTCTGAATGCAGTCTGTGGTACAGAATTAAGTATCAGAGTGACAATATCTTCCTGAGTGGCTAGGTGATAACCTATGACCCAGTGGGTGACTGAAACCCACTGATGCTATGGAATAATCTATTATGTACATCTCTGTTGGTTTTAGAAGAATTTCTTCTTCCCAGAAACAGTAGGAAGAACTGTGACCATTCAAAACCAATATTTCAAGGGGGCAAATGTCATTCATACATATAGTTTCACACATAACCTTAAAAAGTCTATTTGTGGTAACCAGGAAAGAAAGATGTCCTTAGTAGCAGGTGTACAAACTGACAGGAGGAAATGTGAGTGCAGGAGAGAGGAGCAGGAAGAGAGATTAGAGAGCTGGATTAGGGAGCAGGATTGAGAGTCTGATTTTGGGAGTAGCTCCTGTGCACAGCTCTGCTCTGCAGGCGAGCCTGACCTGCTGTAGCTAATATCTCTTGCCTCCAGAGGGAAAGCCAGGAGAATTGTGACCAGGCTTCATTTGGTAAGCTGTGAGGTAATGCACTTATCGGAGCAAATGTGCCAGCTGCTGATAAGCTTGTACATACAGACCATTTAATATGTGATAAAAACAATTATATGTTCAATTTGTTGATATTTGACAATTAACATACTCTCAGAAAGGGCATGCAGGTGAAAACAAATAGGAAGGTGCATGGGAGAACTTAAATAATTTTAAACGACAGAATTTAAATTTCACATGGGTGGGTCATAGCTAGATATAAATATTTCTTCATTCCCATACCACTGGCCTGCATTTACAATCAAATGAGCACAATGGAGGAAAGCTAAAAAACATTCTTAGCATATTACATTATTAAGATAACAAATAGGCACTGTAGCTACAGCCAACAGCACTGTCTGCTTTTAAGGCTGCCTGGCACGTCTGCATGCCAGATCTAAGTAATGAGTGCTAATAACTTTGCTTTCTCACTGAAACGTTGTGTATAAGCTTCTTTTTGACTTACAGCAAGCACAACCTAGAGATGTCTGAAAATGAATGTTGAAGAAAATACACGTATTCTGATCCTGCTGAAAAATTCTGGTGATCTTCGTGCAGAGCAGCACTGTTTTTCTTGTTTTCGATGTGTTAGTTTGGGGTTTTTTTTGGTAAAATCGATGAAAAGTTAGTCAAATCCTGAGTTCATTGGGGGAAAAAAATGAAATGAAACAAAATTTTAAGAAGCCCACATGGTTCCTTTTTGTTCCCTAGAATTATTTTTAGCTTTGAAACAGTCTACCATACCATTATCACTGATTATGACTGAACCTTTCTCATGATTTCTATCACCTCTACTGAGTATCTGAGTGTATCTGAGCATGAGTATCTTTCTTCCAGTAGCCCCTTAATTGCTGTAGGCCTGTGAGAAAGCAACTGGAACTGGGAGCAGGACATCTCTTCTGAGGTTAAAGCAGAGTCCAGAAACAGTAGGAGCTGCCCAGGGTGGCCAGTGACAAGGGATGAGCTGTCTTGTCCTCAAAGGAAGTGGCAGATGAGAGAGGGATTTGGTGGTGATGGGCTGGCAAAGGTGAGAGGAGAATAGACTCCAGTGCCCACAGGCTCTTGGAAAGTCCTACTGACTCCTCCCATATCTTTCCACCCAACTCAAACCTTACACGTTTCTCATCTTCTCTCTCACCTTAGCCTCCCCAGACATGCAGACAGGACAGTGAAATCAGGGAATAAGACGGGTTGCTGACAAAATACTTTAAAGAGAAGGATATGGGGGCAAAAAAAAAAACAACACTGGAAAGAGAATGAGAAAGTGGGCCAAGAAATGGATAAGAAGCCCAGAGAAGAAGAAATGAAATCTTCTAGTCAGCAGTGAGGACAGATGAGAAAATGAACCCAGGAATCCAAAATGCAGGTATTCCAGCACTGCTGTGCAAGAGTCCCTGACATCCAGGCAGTCTTCTCTGTACTGCAGGAGATTGTGTTGATGGAGCCAAGCCTCCAGCTTAGTTGATAGATTATATGATATCACATGATGCCACAACACAGCAATTCTGATTTACTGGCTGGATTTACTTCTTAAAAATTCCACCCACAGATACCATGTACTAAAAATCCACAGCTGAAGCTGCAAAGTCAACTTGAGAGCAGTTGTATATGGAACCACGCTGCAGCCTACCTGCCACCTACACTGCAGTATAGCCTACACGCCTGACACACTTCTATTTCTATCTCACTCACTGCATATGATTGAATTGCACCGGGAAAATGCCTTTTGTAGGAAGAGAGGCCCACCAGTGGAAGTTTAAGTTAAAAGGGTAACAGCATATCATCCCTTTTGAATATAAAGCAGAGAACAGCAGGCTATTGCTACCTTTGCCTTCAGGTCACCTTTATTTCACAGGTCCTTCTGGCATGACTTCTGGCATTGAACACAGAAACAGCGGTTCCAGGGCCCTCTTACCTTTCTTCTCAAAGACTGTCACCATGTCTTCGCACAATGATACTCTGTCCCAGATGGGATCACCGAGTACTATTTATCAACAGACCATAATCACCTACCTGTGTCAGAGACGTATCATTTTGGTTGCCACCATCTTCCACAGCGTGCAGCTCCTGAAATAATGAACAGAGAGGCACAGTGACTATGTCTATACAAGAGCACAGCTCTGCTTTAACAAATTCCCAGCCTGACAGCTTGACTTCCATTTTCACTTATTAACTACTTCCCACCCAGAGAAACCTTCTCCACTTCTGAAAAGAGTAGGATCAGTGCTCTGAGCATACTTGCTCTTTTTGGTAAAGTAGACGGTGCAGCTGCTGGAGGATATTTTCATAAAACATGGAGTAGGTCTCAAAGTTGCTGCGTTCTCTGGCCATGATGTCACAGCCCAGCCCAGTAAGACACTGTTGTAAATGGCTTTTTTTAAAAGTAACCTAGGGAAACAATACAGGAAATCTCACAAGTTGCCTGAATCACAAGCTTCTATATACAGCATATGCCAAAATGAAATATGGTCACTTATTGTAAATTAAATGCTTCTGTGCTATCAAAATGAAGCAAAAAATAGAATTATTCAATGTAGATGTTTTTACCCAATCTACTGCTTCACTGATTTATTGGAAAACAAATGGGTCAGGCTTTTGACTGGTTCTACCTGCAGCTGTATAATGTATTTAATTTCCATCTGAAGCTAAAAGAGAATTTTCAGTAGATAAATGAATTCACCAGCTCAAGTGCCCATCATCCCTTCTCTCAAAAAATCCATGCATTGTGATTTTTAACCAGAAATGGTCATATTGTCATAAATATTTTCTTTACATTTCACTGAAAAAACCCTAAAACTGCTTCCCAACATCACACTGGGACCCGTGATTTAGCACTGACCAGGGAAGAAGAGTTTCTGCTGCTGAATCCTTGCATAAAGCTCTGCAATCCTGCACTGCGGTTGCATATCAACCTCCAGCCCTAACTCATCCTCACATTATTACAGTCCCGAGATCTGAAATAAAGCTGTCACAAGGCAGCAGGGCAGTACACAAGCTCACTGCCAACACTGCTATTACAAAACAACATAATCAGAATATGAGCTTAAGAAATGTGTTTCTCTTTTAGGTCACCGATTGACAAGAGCTTTAATAAACAAAGCTGTAAACATAACTTAATTGTTTCTCAGTAAATGCAGAGTATGTACCTCTGTATCTGATCCTTCATAGTTTTCCATCAGCCTTTGAACAAATGTTTCAACTATCTGTGGTCGTACAACAGAGAAATTTTCTTGCATTACTTTGTGTTTCCAGAGCTCTGCAGGAATAGAGGAAAGTAAAAAAAAAGACAAAAAAAACCCAGCACATTAGTGGGTATCATTTTCACAAAATATTGATCCTTCAGTAATCCCTGGGATTTGATGCTGGGTACACTGTACAGCTTAGGTTTTCTCAGCTTTGCTAAAATGTTTACAACACAAAGTAAATGTCATTGCAAACAGATTGCAGAGGCTGTGCTGAGCTGCACTATCAAATTTGTTCTGGTATCAAAGCCAAAATGCTAGTTCATTATGGACCAGTTCTGTCAATAATGACCTGGCCCACAGCTCTGCCTAAGAGTTTTCTGTAAATATTGAGAAAAAAACGTGGCTTTTGTGTGAAAATTTCTGAACAGTAATTATGGCTGCCTGCAACCTCAACCAGTAGCTGGGCAAAATTTTTGTCCCTTTTATTTCCACTTGTTCTTTGTTTTACTATACTTGCTTGTGAATACCCATGATATAATAGTACAAAGCAAACTCATACTAACATAACATAACATACTAAAAGTCTGGCATTTAAATTGCACTGCTACGCCTAAAATATCAACACCATTAAAGAGAAAGGGAGAAGTAATGTCTTATCAGTCTGTTTCAAACTGCCTGCAAACTCCAGAATAATTAGTGTACAGTGCTTTTTGCAACACTCTTTGTAATGATTATGGTTGAACATTCATGTTATAATGAGGAAGTGAAATCTTCTGTTTAGGGAATCTAAATCTGACACCATTTTCCATCAATGACACCGTCCCCATGGTTCAGCTGGTCACTGGTCTCTGCGTGCGGATGCAGGGAGCTGAGACCAAAGTCCCTCCCCTGTCCACACACAGGAAAACTTTGCTTCCGTATGCACCGGGGCTGCTTTTCCACTCCGAGTCTGTGGTCTCCATGTTTCCCAGCAAGGGTGTTTTAATTCTTCTTACCAGTAGGGAGGCTGCTCTCTTGTCTGGCTCTTTCAGATATCACTAGAGTCATCTCCTGCTTAATCTTCTTCTGCACATCGTGGATCATGTGGATTTCCAGGCTTTCCAGAAGCTTTTGAAGCTGGAATCAGGTTTCATAGAATACAGAATCATTAATGTTGGAAAAGACCGCTAAGCCAACCCATCCCCACCATGCCTACTGACCATGACCCTCAGTGTCACATCTACAAGTCTTAAACACCACCACGGATGGTGACTCCACCATCTCCCTGAGCAGTCTGTGTCAGTGCTTCACCACTTTCTGAGAAGAGATTTTTCCTAATATCCAACCTGAAAGAGTTTAATACTTAGCTCACACTAGATCTCTTTATAACTCCTCTTGAGAACTATCAAAAGCTACCAGATTAAGCCAAAGCAAATCTACTCTTTCCATTCTTTCCCAAAATACAGTAGTTTCTGGTATAGTACCAAGGTTAATATCATTTTGGGGTGACTGTGTGCCTAGCTCTGTGCTATACATGCTTTGGACTGAGGAAGGTTCTCCTGTTCCTGTGGACTGCCCCAGGACTCACACCTCCCTCCATCAGGAGAAGGTGCTGCTGTGGACCATATCCAGACATCCACATCTTCCAGACACCCCCATCTTCCAGACACCCCATAATATCTTCCATGGTACCCACTGTACTGTAGTGCACCCATTAATAATTCTCCCCTTACCTGATACACTTTCATTTCAATTTCTGATACTCCTCTTGGGGGAAGTACATGCTGAGTGCTTGTGACAGGCTCTCTGAAGTCCTCCTCAATGCCCATTTGCCTGGCCATGGCTTTCATGGCTGGGCGCAGAATTTCCGTGCTAGAATCACCAAGACATGGGTATTTCTCACAGGTTTTTTCTCAAAATGACTGTGTTTACACGCACAGTCTTTGGTCCTCAGCTTTGCTTTTCCTCCCCTAGCCTCCTTTCCTAACCCATGCAAAATATGCATTAGTCCCACTCAACATCCAAGAAGGGCAAGATAATTTCTTCTTTGTGGAACCTGACTTATTACATAGTTCAGTAAGCTCTCCAGGTTTATAATAATGCTAAAAGAAAAGTAAAAGGAAGAAAGAGAGGGTTAAACAAATAAAGCAGGGAGATCTGGTCACCAGCAAGCACATGGCTATCACTGTCAGGGAAGCAGACCAAAAAACTCCCCCCACCTCCTCTGCCTGCAGTCCTTCATTCCCAGTCATGGGTTTGCTAAGTGCTTCAGAGTGCTGAGTGCCAGTGCTGATGTGCCCTTTGCTCTCAGAAGTACAGGAGCCATTAGCAAGGCATATATGCCTCGTTAGATTTTATTGCTTTAATCACACTGCCTTTTAAACCCTCGATGGCAGGACACACAAAGGTCAGCACGGTGCTGAGGGAGAAGGAAGTAGGAAGCTCTCGTCCGTGCAAGGAGAGGAAAACACAGTGGGATTTTGGGGTACAGCATGTGCTTCAACATAGTCCCATTCTCACAGCAGGGTGATCACCTGCTAGGAAAGAGCTGCTACAGCGGCACAAAAACTCCTCCATGCATTTTTTTCTCCATGCTCCCCTGCATGACAGCTGTTTTTCAGCATCTGCACAGATTTCACCCTTACTGTGTCATCTTACACTTTCACTTTCTTTTGTGTGGTATCTGGGGACAAAGCTTTTTAAAAAGCAGTGTTCCATTTTCTACTCCCAGATGGGCCTCTCATGGAAATCATCCAGTTTTCTATTCTTCACTACCCTGAGTTGAGCCAAGTAGTGGGGTTTGGAAGAATTCTGCTAGAATAGACACAGAAAGAGGGAGGAAAAACAACCGTACCAAAACAAAAGAAAGAAAGGTAGCTCCCAAGCCTTTAGAGAAAAGCAAAAGCACTAGATTAACCAGGAGCAAAAATAAAGACAGAAATTTCAAAAAACACTAGTGAAAGAGAGTGACAGGAGGAAAATGGGTGAAGAAGTCAGAGGTTTCTCTCATTTATCATCTTTTCAGTCACTTTGGAATACTTCTGCTTCCATGGTAACTTACCCATATTGCTCACAAAACTCTTTGTAGAGAGGAACTGTATCGATATCCTCAGTCCTCAGCTTGAGCCGGCCCCATTCTACCTTTAATATTTCCAGTTGTTTCCATAGCACCAGAAAAGACCTTAGCAAGTTACATGATGTGACTGGATCATGATGCCTCGGCAGAAGTTTGCACATCTTTTTGCTGCTCTGCAACCAGTTAGCACTTGGGTCAGTCATCTCTGCTGAGTTCTGCTGAAAGTTACAGGGAAATCTTTTGCCTCAGAAAGTTATGGTATGATTTTCATATGCCTTTCTTTGCTTAATAGCATCTCATGCAATGTAAAGTGAAATGAGATATGTGACAAACTCTTCCATATACAAAACTTGCAGGTAGTCTGTACACCAGTGTCCTTCAGAGCACAGAATAGGAAAAAAAAAGGGATAGTTTTGATTGCAATGAGTACTCCCATACAGCAGAGATGGGAATAAAATTGCTCAGAAGTTAAATCCTTTGTTTACTACTGTTTTCTTCAAGTGAATATCTTCAACAGCAACAGTGCGTCATCTCTAACTAGAAGTATGACTACAGAAATCAAATTCTTAGCTCAGATCTTCAGGAAGTAAACCTTTAAATAACTAAATTTGTCCTCTTCACATGTTTTATCATACAATCTGTGGGAATGGAATGTTGTTTCTGCATTGGATATTGAAAAGGGAAATTGATCTAAAGAAGTCAAATATAATGTGTTTGTATTCTGTAGCTTGTCCTTAGAAATAGCTGATGTGAAAAGTAGAAATATCATATACATATTAGTAACATATTTTAGAAACATAGTTGCTGAATTATGTGACAAACTCAATTTCTTACAAAGCTGCAATAGATTTTAAATGTTCTAAACAATGTGGGTATAGTATTCTGAACTGGAAAACATATTGTAAGGTTGTTCCTTAGGCTAGCAAAAGTAAAACATATTTAACAAGTTTCAAAGGAGCCAGGGCCTTTACACAAAGCAGGACTGTCCCGCTCTGTGGGAAGGTCAGGATGTCATAGACAGGCTCCAAGATACTCCCTTCTATCCTCCTTCCAAGCTTATCTCTATGCAAGGACGAGCAGACTTCCAAAACAATGGCCAAGTGTGGAGTGAGTAAGTGTCAGAAGTTAATTAAATAATTAGGGGTTTATGCTTGGCCAGCAAAGATTTATGTTCACTTAGTGTTTGTGCGTCTAGTGAAGCGTCGAGAAGATTGTGAACCTAAAGTACTCAGCCAATGAGGAACTAGGGGAGAAGGAGATAAGCGTCGGGTGAAAAGGCATAAAAGATGTAACGCTGTTTTCTGTGGGCTCCTGCTTGCAGGGGGCCCTCCTTTGCAATCGCGAATAAAATTTTGCTTTATCAGAGATACCGTCCTGGAAAATTATTTGGATATTTCCAACAACTGGATGCTAGAAACTTCTTGAAATTACTGTCAAACCCACCTCAATATTTCATGGCTGAAGACTGCTTCTTCAAAAAGGGAGCTGTGGACATTGTAATTTAAAATCCCACGTAGCACAGCGTACAAAAGATGTATTAAAATATATTGCATGGGATAAAATAATAATAAAAAAGTGAAATTAACTTCTGTGAGTATGTTTTGCTGTTGAAATAATACTTACAAGCCATATCATTAATGATTTTTGAGCTTGACAATATCAATTTTAGCAAAACCTAACAAGGATCCAGTTCTGTACATAGTAAATATTTATCTGTTTTCTTAGAACATTTTGTTCAGTAGTATTCCATTTAACATTTATCAAAAATTGTGGTAGTGAATGAGAGGAATTTTAGTTCATCACATTTTTTTTTTTTTTTTGGTCCTCCACAGTCAAGAACTTGTAATTTTCAGGGGTGTAGTGTTTAATTGTTTGCTTGATTTTTGCCCTTGCAGTATAGGAAGAAGTATTAGTACTGTCAATCCTTGCAAGTACTAATACAGTTTTGATTTACATTTTCAGGTTAGTGCTGATACCAATGACTGTGCAACACTGAGTGCAGCAGAGATTCTTCAAACTCCTTTGCTCTGGATTTTGGCACTTAATAAATGTTACAGAGCTACATCAAGGTAGTAGGCAAGTGAATTCAGTGACATATCTGTAGTGCAAAATGATGAAAAATTTGGAAAGATAAAATTATTTATACTCTCTAATATGTATTTGAAATTATGCCATGACTACCAAAAATATCGATTGCTATTGTTTTTCTCTCTAAGAAATGTAAGAGGAAATTTACACACTGGAAAATTAATTGACACTAGTTTTAGAAAGGGAGCTATTTTTTTACAATAATCAGTTAATTAACCTATGAAATTTTCTGCCTTTAGGAGGTATCAATAATTGTACTGTACTGATAGATTTTAAAGAGTCACAGAATCACAGAATCATAGGGGTTGGAAGGGACCTCCAGAGATCATCGAGTCCAACCCTCCTGCCGAAGCAGAATGCTTAAGAATGTAATGGTAGCCGCCATGGCATATGCCATTTTATAGAATAAGAAGTAATTTTATACATAAGAAGTAATAAGAATTAATCTTTTGATCTGCATGTTATGATCCTCAAAGATGAAGGAAAGAATTATTAAATAAAGGTAAAACAGCTGCCACTTAGTATTATAGTAGTGAACAGAAGTGACTTGTGTCACATAAATTTGAAGAAATATGGCTAAACAAAAAAAGGAAATCTTCCAAATAAAGTGAATCATTTAGGTATAATTAATTTATTCTCGTTTATACGTCTATACTGAACTTTTGTGTTAAGTATTTTCACAGCATATCATGCTCTCCAACTACCCATAGTGAAGACAATGTCAGTCTCTCTTCTCAGGCGACAAGTGATAGGATGCAAGGAAATGGTCTTAAATTTCACCAGGGAAGTTGGATATTGGGAAGAAGTTCTTCATAGAGAGAATGAAGTCCCTATCCCTGAAGGTATCTAAGACATGGTACTAAGGGATGTGGTTTAGTGCTGGGCCTCAGTATGTCATGTTGATGGTTGGACTTAATGATCTCGAAGGTCTTTTCAAACCTACATAATTCTACTCTATAAATGTTTCATGGAGGCTAAATATATTTCTAGGTATTTATAATTAAATTATAATAAATATGTATTGAGTAAGGACACTTTTTAATAAAGTGCGAACATACTAAAAAAGAAGGGGCCTTGTCAATAAAATTAGTTATTGTATTTACTACACTTCTTTTTGAAATAACATAATAGTCTTGCATGTTGCGTATTATAGCTCTAAAATATGATCTGCTGGTATCCTTAGAAAGCAGGATACAGATTAATGATTCAGAGAATAATAAAGAATTTTCAGGTCACACAGTTCTCTACGGACAAGAAATACTGGATGTGGACCAACAGAGCAGAACCTGAGAGTTGAGTTTGTTACAGTGATGTGTTCACAGTACTGACACTGAGGGCCCTTCAAGATTTTAAAAAAACTTATTCTGTGTTATAGAGCCCTCCAAATCTTACATACTTTTTAGATTTAGAATATAGATTGTCTGTTTTTCTGAGTTTTTTCACTTCTTATGGAGTTTAAAGTGCTACCTTATTTTATGTGATTATGGATGACTTTTTTTTTCTCCTAACAAAAAATTATTAAGGAGATCAAACTATTTTCTTATTCTGTCAGAATGTACAGGCAGTTGATTTACAGAACAATGTTTGCTTTCACAATATGACAGATGTTCTGAAGGATGTTGATAAAAGCATTTCTTCTGAAAAGGTAATTTGATGAAATCCAGTCTCTAGGAGTAAAGGCAACTTCAATCTGATGTCATATGCTTCTTAAAGCACTGTTTACTGCCTTGTTGCGTTATAGCAATTTTGAGAGTCAACACTACTACAGATTAGCAAAGCTGATTTGGGTTAAAAATAACTATCCAAAACGATATTTTTAAATTGAATTTCTTTTGTTTTCAACTCTTTATTTTCCTTTATTTTTTAAGACATTCATGCAATGTATGTGTATATATAACACCAATGAAGGAAGTAAATTTACTAAATTTCAGAGCAAAAATGGAGTGATTAGCAGCAGGAGATAGAAGAGAATAAATTGCTACAGTTGTCTTAAAGGTTAAACTCAGTGTCTCTTCTAACCACCACCTCACAAATTCTCATTCATAGTTACTGAAGCTGATTGCATATTATCTATGCACATATACATACAAATGGTTACAAATCACTGTGTAGTGACAACACATTACAGTATTTACAGAATTAACCTCTTGAACCTCCAGAAGACTGTCTCAAAGCAATCAAGTAAGCAAGTAAGCTCAGTGATATTGGATTGCTAAGAATTCATCTATCTACTTCCTTTTTTTTCACTTTTTGTTCTATGAAAAGAAAAAGAACAACTTTTAATCAATCTTTTGCAGTTTTTCAGCTGCACAATTGGAGGGTGAATAAAATGTAAAATCCATTTGTATGTTCTTAGCTTGGACTTCACTGAACTCTTCACCTGTATGAAGAAATTTACTGTAGCTATTTACAGCACGACTTCTGTTGATCCCCCCAAACTTTTTTTTCTGTCTTCTCAGTTGTTGCCTGTAGTAAATTATTGAGCTTATTAAAATAAAACCAACATTTCTTTGTACCACAGAACAAATAGCAAATCCACATCTGAGTGTAAGTTCCATTCTTCTTTTATATTTTTCAGTGAATTATTTTCATTTTCTTATACTTAATTCTCCCTTTCCAGTTCATTTTTTCCTATTATGCTACTTCCATTCATGTTATTTATATTTTCTCCCCTCAGTAGTTTGAGTTTTGCATCCCTTTCTGACCCATATTCAATTAATCGTGATTTCCCTATGCTGCTCTATAGATTGCTATTTTTTCAGCCATGTAAGAGTCCCTGATTACAATGAAAGTGTGTAGCAGCTGAATCATTACTCCTGTCACTAATTTTTCTATTTTCACTCTGTTTTTTCGGGTTTGATCCTGGGATTAGTTATTCACAGCTGACTCTCAGCTGAAATCACTATTCTAGCTTCTACTATCAAACCTTTGCTCTGCTCATTTTTTCTCCCCAGAAAGAGCTATATGCCATTATATTCACAAAATCTCGTGAATAGTAAGATGAACTGGAATCATTCTCAGTATGCTCTTTAAGGTCAAACAATCTAAATAATAAATAAGGTAGATGAAGACAACAGGAGGTTTTACGATCAAGAATTTAGTACTTTCATCATGAATGCCCAAATGAAATTTAACTTTTACCATGAGAGGATGAAATTCACAGTGATAATAACTTTGAACCACTTCTTGATGAATTATTAATCACCTAAATCCACTCCCCATACAATTTTATTGCCACAAGTGAGGAAGGTGAGCAACTGATGAGGATATGTCAAGAGATTTGCAATTACTTTATGCTCAACAAATTAAGGACTACTTATAGTGAACAGAATCTTCCTAATGTCACAGCACATTGTAAATAACGGAGAGATATACTTTTGTGGACTGAATAAAGAAACCTGTTCTTTATTATATATAAGGACACCAATCTATCCCATTTTGTAAAAAAAGACAAACTGGAAAAGAATATTTATATGAAAATAAACCCGAATGTTCTTTTCCCAAGACAGCAATTACTTTTTTGTTTAGCTATATTTTTGCATTCTTTGAAAGATACAAGTATCTTCTACATGCTTAAGTATATACTTAAACATTTCAAAAGTGTAGACTTTGAAATATGATCAGATCCTTGGAAGAGCTTTGGAAATGAAACTGAGCTTTAGGTGTTTAGTATGACATCTCTGCCCCCTACCTTCCCTTAAACCTCCCTCTTAAACCTTTTGAAGGTTTAAGAGCATAGACAAATTCAAGATATTTGGATGAGAATTACAGTGACTGATAAATTATCTGAAAGCGACATATGTTTCACAAGACTAATGAAGCATAGAAGAAAAGATTCAGAAATAAAGAAAAAAGTCACTTTGTCCCATTATAATCTTTTTTTAAACTATATTGGTAAGAAAAATAAAAGACAAACTTGATAAACAGTATCTTCAGTTAATTTATTAGTCTCTGACTGTAAATTATTTTAACAGAGCAAATTTATATTTGTTGAAAGCTCATCTCTCAGAAGGCATTATATCACTATTTAAACTGCTGAGCTTCTAGGGATGTAAAATTAATACTTCACTTTACTGGAGCGTGGAAGGTCTGTCATAAACACCTTTATTTTACAAAGAATGTCTTAGTGCCACTTAGATTCTTCTAACTCAGATTTCATCAGTGTCTGTACCCTTCTTTTTTGGCTCAAGGCTTGCTTTCTGAGTTAATTTTTGTTGTAACCTGACTTATAGAGGAGGTGAGTGGTGGGTGTCACTGTGTGACAATCAACATCACTTTGTGGACAATTTTACATATGAAAGCATTTCTTTGGAGCTGTTTGCCTTTGGAAGAGAGTGCTCAGGAGTGTTTACTGGCAGAAGATCTGGCCTGTGACCAAAAACTCCAGCTTGGTATGGGAAAACTGGGGAATGATACCCATCATCACATATCGTGTCCTGAGAAAAACAGGACGCAGGTGGGCACCTTCCTGCTCCCTCTTATCTGCTAGCAAGGCCCGGAAGATGGGAACAAAGGAGTTTCTGCTGAGATCCCAAAGCTTTTTGGACTGGACAACCACTTTGGACTTGAGCTGTCACTCCAAAGAGAGCTGACTTGACCACTTTTGGACTTTTATAAGTTTGTACTTTCTTCGCCATCATTGTCAGCTGAACAACAACCCCCAGTGATCCATCGCTACTGAAGATCAGCATTTGAACTACGAGCAATGCTGGAATCCGTGATAGTGACTATCTCTTGTTTTCTACAAAGACTCCTTGCTTTTATTTCCTGTCTTTTCTATCGCCTGCCTTCCCTTCCCCATCTCCCTTAGTGACTAGGACTTGTAATAAACTGGTTGGGCTAACATTTGACCCATTGTGTCTTAATCTCGCCGTCAGGTACACACACAAAAAACCTCCTCTCCCTCCTATAAATTGGAGTGAGACAATCAGTAAATCTCCATATATACGAGAGACATGATATGAGACAGCCAGCACAGCTTCACCAAGGGTAGACTGTGCCTGAAAAATTTGGTGGCCTTCTACGATGCAGTGACAGCATCAGTGGACAAAGGAAGGGCAACTGATGTCCTCTACCTGCACTTCTGCAAGGCCTTTGACATCATTCCTGACCACATCATTATCTCTGAATTGGAGAGATATGGATTTGAAGGCTGGACTATTTGATGGATGAAGAATTAGTGGGAAGGTTTTAGCTAGAGGGTTATGGTAAATGTCTCTACGTCCAAGTGGTATTCCCCACGTGTCCATCTTTGGTCCAGTGCACTTTAACATCTTCATCAATTACATGGGCAGTGAGATCAAGTGCACCTTCAGCAAGTTTGCTGATGACACCAAGCTAAGTGATGCAGGTGATACAATAGAAGGAAGGGCTGCCATCCAGAGGGACCTGGACAGGCTTGAAAAGTGGGACCATGAGAACAGAATAAGGTTCAACAAGGCCAGGTGTCAGGGTAATCCCAGATAAGCGTACAGACTGGAAGAACTCCTTGAGAGTAGCCCTGTGAAGACAGTCTTAGGGGTCCTGGTGGAGGAAAAGTCTGACATAAGCCAGGAGTGTGCTTGCAACCTGGAAGGCTGATGGTATCCTGAGCTTCACCAACAGAGGGGCAGAACAGGCTGCCCAAAGAAGTTGTGGATGCCCCACCCCTGAAAGTGTTCATGGCCAGGTTCGATGGGGCCCTGGGCAGCCTGGGCAGCCTGATTCAGTGGTTGAACCCCAGCCCATGGCAGGGTGTTTGGAACTAGATTACCTTTATCATCCCTTCCAATCCAAGCCATTCTACGAATCTATAATTTTTGCTAAATCTCTGTCAGTTTAGGCATTTTTACCCTTGTCTAATTCTTTTGCTATGTCTTTTTTTTTTTCCTTCTTAGTTTTTGTAATTTTATTTTAAAATATCATATATATTTTGCCTGCCTTTGTTTTCAAGGCATTTCAGTATGTAAAATGTACACAGACTATTTTTTCTCACTTGCTGTCAAATGATCAGTGCTTGCCTCTACTGTGTCTAATAAGTATTTACCACTGATCAGTTTTTATTTTACATTAGATTTTCAGATAAGCACTTTGGCACTTCTCCTTGGGCTGCTTCCGTACTGGAGAGGAATTAAGAATACATACATCCAAAGTTGCTTCATATTTCTTCTTCTAATCTCTCTTAAAAGATGGCAAAATGTTGGTAAAATTCAATGACAAGATGTTACATGTTCAGATTACATCCTATAATGAAATATTTGATTTTGCAATATACTCAGTTTGGCAGTAGTAGTCTGCAAGACATACCAATATTTGCACTGCAGCATGTCAGCACACTCTTTTATTGGACTGTCCTTGAACAGGATCAGTAAACCTCATCCATACATTAAAAACCAACCAACCATACAAAGAAAAATCACGTCTTCTAGAAATGGGTCTGTTTTTTACATTTATTTTTACCAGTTTCTTGGAACATTTCATAATGAGGCTTAGTGATGCAGACAGTGTAAATTGAAGGGTGGTGGTACACAAAGCTGATGTTGTCACAAGTGTTAATAAAGAGAACTACAATCTGGTCTTTTATAAGGATTTTCTTTTATCCTTACTTCTTTTCTGTATTCATCTTTTGTATATATTTACTCATCTTTTACATAAAATATGCACATCTTACATTAAAATGGTATTCTAATAAAAAGCTTACAAATTTTTCTGTATAGTGCAACTCATTGTGATACTAATACTGCAAATTCATAATTATATCAAAATTATGGGAACCAGGTTTTCTGTACTGGGGTGAAGATACTGAAACTCTATAGCTGATACTGCAGTGATTCTTATTTCAGGATTCCTCTCATTTGTGGAAACCTAGACTGTGCTGCACACCACTAGAATTTTTACTGTCAGTGGGAAGGCATGCATCAAATTGGTAGCGTAGCCTTTAAAATGTGGTATTTGCTTTGGCAGAGCATCTTCAGATAGTTCTAGTCAATGGTGCCACTGAATCTGATAGTCACTGAGAACACCTCACCTTTTATACTATTGCAGCCTGTTATTTTTAATGGGAAGTTACAGAGCTATTAAATTGCTAAGTATATTTTATTATTAATTATGTTTTAGAAATATGCATAAACCAGTAAAATGTACCTTAAATTGCCTCCTTTCTGCAAGTGTGATGTAGTTATCACAGGATATGAAGAATATTATAAATTGGATTTGGATTAGAGCAGCATAAAAGATCACATCATTATCTGTGCCACTCTTTTATGAGAAAGTAACATATACATTATAAGGTGATGAGAAATGATTTAACGTTCAGTTCTGACACATCCTCCCACATCACTGTTCCTGCATGCAGAATGACTACAAATCCAAAACTTCCCCATCCTCTTCTTTTCTTCAGTAATCTTGCAGAAATACCTAACTCATACCATAAAATAGCCTGTGCAGAAGCATATCCCATAGGCTTATAATAGCATGGAAATGGTATAATATGATCTTCATGTGTGACAGAGAAGGAAGATTTTAGAGTTGCATACCATGAATTAGTGTGGAAAGCCAAAGCAGCTGTTTCACAGTCACTGCACAGTGTGTTTTGAATGTCTTAAAGTCATAGCATCATAGAATCATCAAGGTTGGAAAAGACCTCCAAGATCATCCAGTCCAATCATTCACCTACCACCAATATTTCCCCACTAAACGGTGCTCCTTAGTACAACATCTAAATGTTTTTTGAATACCTCCAGGAACAGGGACTCAACCACCCCCCTGGGCAGCCTGTTCCAGCACCTGACTAATCTTTCGGAGGAGAAATTTTTCCTAATATCCTACCTGAGCCTCCCAAATGTACATAACCATGCTCTGAAAATAATACACTGTATTCAAACCTTTTCAAACTATTTAGACATACTAAAAGCATTTATGTGATCAATTTGTTTGACTACTTTTTCTGTTGTTTGAAATCTGTAATTTGACAAAAACTAAATTAAGGTGATAATCCCAGAGAATTATAGCTGTATAAGAGTTAAATTGATTTGCATAATTAAGAAAAGAGAAAACATATTCAGCATGTCCACTTTATTGTTAGAACAGAAGAAGTAAAGATTCTAATTAGTTATCTCCTGTGAATTTCTATAACAGCCAGATGAAGACATAAAATGTCTACTGGAAGGAAGTGGAATATGATAAAACCACTCTTTTGCTACATAAAAAATGAGGAGCTGAGTAAAGAAATGACAGTCAGACAGGATCTATACCTCTGAAGACAGTTGGTGTTTAAATCTGAATCTTTCCAGCTCTTATCTTCAGGTATGTCCCATACCCATATGGAATAATGTTTCTGTATCCAATTTGATGAGATCCTTCTAATGTAATTTTGTCCCTTGCTGTTTTTAAAGCATATCAGTGAAGTAAAATTAGTACTTTTCTTCTCTTTATCCCTCTTATGAACAGTATCTCTGCATAATATTCACGGAAACGAGTGTATCCCACAAAATGCTGAACTCCAATTCTACTTAATCCTGAAAGAAAATGTCAGGAGAGTACTGAGTTTAGTTATATTCAACTGTTATTATTCTCATTCCATTATCCATTTACATTATTTAATGCATTTATAAAGACATACACATAAACTAATAAGTGCTAAATATATCCTTTGTGAAAAGCAAGCCATGTTCTGTGAAATGTAATTTATTCTACCTTGATGTTCATTCTCAAAGAAATTCTTCATTTTTCTCTCTTATGCTTGGAAACATTCACTTATAACAATTTTATAGCAGTTTGGTCTCCTTCTATGATAACTGCTTGGTGGATGAAGGGAAGGTGGTAGATGTATGTGACGGTGTGCTTCCCCCGCTCCCCCTACCCCCTCTTTCCCTCAACTCCATCCTCCGACCTGGCCTTACTGACAAAGCCTTGCATGGGAGGACAACAAACAGTACTAATAATACTCTTGCTGGAATAGGTTAGCAACCACAAATCTATCTCAAATTGAGGGGCTGAAAGAACTGATAGCAGATACCTGGTTCAACAACCTGGTTCAATTGAGCATGTGCCTAAAAAGCAACCAATGGCTATGAGTCCATCATCCCATAAATAGTGGGCAGCTCAAGAGCTTTTTTGAGCTTTCCTGCACAATAGTAGGTTATGTGATAGGATCTTCCCTTGAGTAGGGATGCTTCTCAAGGTTATGCCTGTGTAGAGATCATATGCATCTTAACATCAGGATGTTTTGCTGATCACTCTGTGACTGTTTTAGGCTTTCTTAGCCTTGATAAGATAGCATCTTGGATTGTAAGATTTGTTAGCTTCTCTAAGATTCTATCTTGGATTGTTTGTAACCTTCGTTAGCTTCACTAAGGTTATATCTTAGTTTGATTCTACACGTATCCCTCAAACTTAAACCCAGTCTGGGACTAGAGTGGATTCTGCCACACCTAGGCTTCTTACCTCTGTGGTTCAAGGAATACGGAAAGCAAGGGGGTCTACTCTGAACCTTGTGGCTCAACAGGATTGCCTCCTGTATGTGTGTCTTTAATCCAACCCTCTTTGCAGTAAATAATCAAGTGTATCCAGCTATCTTGAATCTTGTTAAGTCAGTGTTAAATCACTACGTTATGCCTATACTATGTCAATAAATGTGTCCTAGCTTTTCTCTCCTGAGTGCAGTATAGCACAGTTTATTTCCGTCTGTGACAACATAATATTTTTGGATTTCAGTAAAGCCTCTGATACCATCCCTCATGGCATCCTTCTGAACACAGTGTCCATCTGTGACGTAAATGAGTTCATGTTTTGCTTGGTGATGAACTGGCTCAACAATATTGCTCAAAGTGTTTTAGTAAATGAGGCTGCATCTGGCTTGTAGACAGTCACCATTGGTGTTCCCCAGGGCTCAATTCTAGGGCCTGCACTGTTTAATATCTATATCAATGGGCTAGTTGAGGGAGTGAAATCCATTCTCAGCAGGTTTGCTGCTGCTACTAACCTGGGAGGTGTTGTTGACTCTCTGGAGGAATAAGAGGCCTTAGAAAGGAATCTAGATACACTGGAGCATTGTGAAGTCTTTAATGGCATGATGTTTAGCAAAGGTGAATGCCTCACATATAGTAATGCTGGACACAGGCAGATGTTGGGAGAGAAGTGGCTGGAGAGTGGCTCTGCTAGAAAATGACCTGGGGGTGCAGGTGACAGCAGGTTCAGCATGAGCTGGCAGCCAGGAGGGCAAAACACATTAACAACTTCGTGTCTACCCAGTCCCTCAACACTGCAAGTGCTGTGAGACTAGCAGCAAAAGAGAGATTACAGACCCCACTGTTTTGATAATTTAGGTGTCATAGTTTTAGAACTGGGGACAGACAGTAGGGTTGTGCCCCTACCTCTTCCAAAAGCTTTTACAGTAATGATAGCCAGTTGGAAAGACTGGTTAAAAACCAGCTCCCTTTTATTTTATAGGGTTTACTGACCCCATCTAAAAATTTCTCTGCATTCATCTTGCTTAAATGAGTAGTGGGAGAGATAAAGTGCTGACAGCTTCAATACTGAACAGAGCATAGTCACCTAGTTCAAACTGGTAGCTCACGTTTTCAGAAATTTGATATATACAATGAAAAATAATGTTTTACAAGCTTCAAGTAGCGTTATCTCATGTAAGATAACAGGTCCGTATTTTTCTACATATTGCTTAGCCCAGCTATTCCTACTGATATACACAGTTCACATTAGCCATGGACTGGCTGGCTGTCCAGTTCACGCGCTACATACAAGCACAGGGGTAAAGCTGGACTGCCTGAGGCCTCATAAAGGCTATGGAGTGCAGCTGCTGGCCTTTTCTGGACAGCATCCTCCCTGTAAACTTGTGGGGTCAACATCTCCCACTCTGCTGGAAATAGGTGTCCTGGAGGTCTCTTTCAGGGCATCATCTTCCAATCTAGTAGGAGATATTTTCATTGAACCAGCAGGTTTACAAAAGCAGTTTGCACCTGCAGGACCTTATGGTAAGTCGATAAGATGATTGAAGAGAAGCAAAGTCAGATTACCTGTAAAATTAGAAATTTAAGTTGTGTCTGCATCTGTAACTGCTTGCCTGTGCCAGAATTATTGGCACCACAAATGTTTTTATGACTCGCCCTAGAGACATGTATGAATATTTATATGTATTTGTACACCTCTATAAATATGTATGTGTATTTACGTGTATCTGTATTAGCGCTGCAGACCAGATTTGACACTCAGAGGGCATCCTGGATGTGTTGGCAAGATAGGGGCTGCACACAGTGCTGTCCATCTCCAGAAGCAGGCCCAGGTGGCCACTGAATAAGACTAGGGGTAGAACATTTGGGACAGGTGGAGGACCCCTAGGATGCCTGAGGGAGGGGTTGTTCATCCCCACTCAGGCATCATTTAAGAAATGAGCATAATTCAGAACTTGACACTTTGCCTTGAAGGATTTTTTGGGGGGGAAGGCCTTCAGGATATTTCTTTTCCACCTTGGTTTATTCACCCATCTATTTTGGAAGGCCTTTTTCCTGACCCACCGGCGTCATAAATCTTGTTTTCCTTGTGATGTACTAAAAGCAAAGGTGTCTTTGTTCACTGTTCATACAGCTTTTGAAATGGCTCTTCCTTACTCATTTAGTGACAGTTATGCTAGGTGCAGATGAGAAAAAAATCCAATACCATCACTCTAATAATAAATCTAAGTGCCAGAACCCAGTCCTCACTCTTGCACAGTATTTCACAATATTTCCAACTCCTTGATGAATAAACCAGCACAGGTCTCAAAAGGTTAGTGTTTTGAGATTTTCTTTTCTCGTAGATGTTGAGATTTTCAAAATAAGCTTAAATAAAACAAACTTCATATTCTGGAAGGATTTTTCTATTTAATTAGTGTTGCCAATTAGATGAAACCTTAATGTTAGAGGCCACAGATCATTAAAGATGAATAGAAACATATTTCTGTGGAGAAAGGGAATAAAAATTACTTTGGAAGAGCTTTTGTGAACTTAGCAAACTACATATATTTTTCCAGAGTTTTAGCTTTTAACCTGGGCATATTGAAAAGAGTTGTCATGTAGATACTCACATGTAAAAACAAAAACATTATTATTTTTGCTCAACCTCTATTACAGTTCCAATATTCCATCATGTATTATCAGTGGATTTTGCCTACAGTTTCTGAGACAAATATTTATAGGGACTCTTGATGCCAGTGCTCAAGACGTTACCAGGTTTTCATAAAGCAACCATTAAATCACTATTTTGCAATTAGCATTTAGTATGTTGTGAGAATCCTTCTTTGTTTTTCTGGCTCAAAGCTTGCTTCCTGAGGTGTTTCTTGTGATAAGACCCTAACTGATTTATTGAGAAGGCAAGTGATGGGTGCTACTGTGTGAAAATCAGCATCTCTTTGTGGACATTTGAAAGCACCTTCCTCTAGAGCCGTTTGCCTCTGGAAGAGAGTGCTCAGGAGTGGTCACTGGTGGAAGATCTGGCCTGTGACAAAATAGCTCCAGCTTGGTATGGGGAAAACTGGGAAATGATACCATCGTGTCCTGTGAGAACCGGATGCAGATGGGCATCCCTGCTCCCTCTTATCTGAGACCCCAGAGCCAGGAGCTGCCACTCCAAGGAGAGCTGACTCAACCACTTTGGTTTTGACCTGTCACTCCAAAGAAAGCTGACTCGACCACTTTGGACATATAAATACGTTTGTACTACCATCGAAAAGTCGTCGTCGTCGTCATCAACAGGACAACAATGCCTGACGACCCACTGCTACTGAAGATCAATGACTGAGCTACGAACCTCGCTGGATCCATGGTGGTGACTATCTCCCTCTTGCTTCCTATAAAGACTCCTTGCTTCTATTTCCTATTTTCCTATCGCCTGCCTTCCCTTCCCCATCACCCTAATTCGTAATAGCGTCCATCCTCCTCTTTCCCATCTCCCTGACTAAGATTTGTAATAAACTGGTTGGACCAACATTTGAACCGTTGTTTCTTAATCTCACGTCGGGTATACATGCATTAAAAGAACCTCATCTCCCTCCTATAAATTGGAGCGAGACATATGTGCTTTCACTCTTATCATTTCAACTGTTTTTTTTTTTGTTTTTTTTAATCAGGAAATAGAAATTTATAAAAGTCTGTATTTATTCCAGTAGTCAGAAGTAAGGAAAGCAAAGTATTAGCAAAACAAACAGGGTAGAGATTGCATGCACTGTGATAGTTTCTCTCTTCCTCAATTTATTTTGTACATCATAGATGGAAAACTCTATCTTAAATACTGTAGGGCATATTCTATGTCAACAAGTATTTTAGGAGTTAATTCATGAAATGTTCAGGATTTCTAGAACGTATTATCTGGAGCGTTAAAAATATGACCATTTCAAGAGGTGAATTCAAATACAACTTTGCATTATTGAGTTATCTTTTGGTAGGATAGTGATACTGTATTTAATACACAAACAGTGAAAAATTGGAGAAACATGAAGAAAAGTTGCCATCATATCAGCCTGAAGAGATTTAATAGCTTACCTTTCCGTTTTTTAAGGTAAGTTTCTCTTTGTATTAGTTTTGGCTTGATTGTTTTCCCCGACAACTATGTTATTTCATATTTTGTGGCTCATTATGTACACTAAATCTGAGTTATGTTAAGTATCACTTTACAGTCTTGATCATATTTAGATGTTGCTTTAACATCTGGGAATTATCTGCAAGGGAAACCAACATTTTTTTTTTCACAGTTATTCCCTTCCTATTCTCTTTGCCTTTTGCACTTTTCCTTTGATTTTCAGGAATTTTACAAATGGTTCTTTATAATAAAATAAAATAAAATAATAAATAACATTACAGCTTTCTGGCAAAAAAGAAGACTATACACAACATAAATTGTATTCAGGACACGATGAGAACTGGGCCATTAAATCCAAAGAATGACAGGAAACAAAAGAAATAAATTGTCACTAGGAAATTAAGAATAGTTTAAAAACATGGCTTGCCTGTCTTGTAACAGTCTCAGTTTTGGAGACTGAATCTTTTATATGAAATTCCAATTTACTCATGATGACCGAGATTCTCTGTCAGATGACACTTCAGAGTTAAAATCGTGCCAAAGCTTCACTTGTTAATCTTTTGCTCTGTTTTTGTCTATCAATCAGAACTCTTGTTGTTGAAAGAGTAAGCAAAATAATGGAAGTGGAAAATATTACTTGTCTGCTATTTTGAAGTTATTTTAATTAGGAAATCATTGCCTTTGAAACTCCTTTTTAAAAATTCATTTCTGGATGCTACATGGTCTGAACAGGAGGTTTTCTCTCTTAAATTCTCCGTATCATTTTACCTTCATGATTTTATCTTAGAATTTAGAAGTAGTTAGATATCCAGTTGTTGTATCTACAGAACACTTTGATCACACTGCAGTTCATACAATCCTCAGAGTGAATTATGTGATTTCTGTATACTATATATAGATTGAATAGAATGCTATTATTTTACAAATAGCATATTAAGTACAAAAATCCACTGAAAAGCAGTAACAATTCACAAATATCCTAATCTCCAAGTTGTACTATCCTGCTCTGTGCTGGATGTGGCATGGGCTTCTTACTCATGGACTCCTGTTTTTTCCAGGTCTTTCAGTCAGAATTCTCCCTGGTGCCAAGTTTACTCTTTCATATAATGACAACAAACAGACAGAGGGATGAAGGGAATGTCACCTCATTGGTTACCCACTTAGAATTAATTCATTCATCTCATTATCAAACATATTTTTGCCTTTGAATTTTTTTCCATCAGTTCTAGAAGTTGGTGTTGCTGATTTCCCTATAGTATCTCTGCTCCTGGTAACATTACCTAACATTTTTTAATACTGCCTAACTGCTTTCTCTGGGATTGGTGCTAAGATTAAATATCATTATGTTTGCCATACCTGACAGGATATTTTTTCTTGCTTGAAGTAGCAATTAAAATGAAATAGACAGATTTGGGAACATAAAGATTGCAGTAATCAGCTGAAATAATTTTTGCCTTTGTTCATCTACAGCTAGGAAAATTTTTAAAGTCTTTCCTAAACTACTTGCTTAAGTGAAAGCAGTCCTACAAGGAGGAAAAAAAATCAAGAAAATAAGAGATACCTTTCATCTTGTGACATCACTTACACTTTAAATTGGGTATCAAGTCTGTGCTGTTCAGGACCCTTCTGCTGAAAGGCCTCTACTAAAATTTTGCTGTAAATATTGACACCACATGAGTACACATGAAGCCCCAGCTTGTGGCTCTTCTACAGTACATGCCTACCGTGCCCACTTCAGCTAATGCTTTTCACAGTTCTATGAATGATTTCTCTCAGCCGATGTGTTTTCCCGATGCTCAGTCCCCATAATTAGTGACGTTACACAGCAAATACTTGTTTCAGGATCCTAAATGGTCAAAAACTATTCCAAAACAAAGTTATCAAATAGCCTTCTAAGGATAAAATGAAAATAAGGACTGGCAGCACTACCTGCTTCCATCAAAGCTTGTCTGAATTTTGAGGACTCTGAAAATGAGTATTTGTATGTTATTAATTAAATGACATACAAGCCATAAAAACCTTCTAGCTGTTACTTACTGGTTTTAATCACATTTTTTGAATTTTATGATTGTAAATTTCAAGGTTATAGATAACCTGAATTATCTACAGGTAAGTCAGATCTCACCCAAACCTGTTGAGGTTTATAACCAAATGAAAACAGTCAGGTACATTTAGCAAGAAATAATGGAAAGGTTGGCACCCAAACAAAATATAATTTATCTAAGTTACCTTGGAATACTTCTAGAGTACATGTCCTACATTCTACTTAGTAGAGAACTGAATTGTGTCAAATGCCATTCTTCATTTCAAATAAAATGCTCCTAATAGCAGTTGTTGATAATTAAAGAGATGTTGCTTTTTTTTTTAAGAGATAACCAAGTGTTTGAAACTCTCTAACCTATGATATCATATCACTGATAGTACAAATGAAGAGGGAGGTGTCTGTTCTAAGGCCACTGAGCATCATCTGCATCACCAAGCATGGCACAGGAAGTCAGAAAGTGTTTCATTGGTCCTTTACAACCAGTGGACTGCTCTGGTTGCTCAAGCAGATAATAATCTGGCTGTACAGCAGTGAGCCTTGGCATGGTTTATTTTCTGTCTGCAGGAAAATCCTATCTTTCCTATTGATGTAGAGAGTGTGTCAAAACGCTGCAGTCAAACGCAGGTGCTCTGAAATTTTGTGCCTGTAGAAGACATAAAGAAAAACTATGGATAGATTCGTGGAGAACACTAAGGTGGAATACTGTTATCTTGAAAATATGCAGGATGGAGTTTACTCCACAGGGCTGATCAGCAGCTGTGCACTGTAAATGCAGCACAGAACAGGTGGAACATAGCAGCAGGCTGCTTAGCTTTACTGTAAAGTACCTCTGGGCAAGCTGATAGAGGTTTGCTGATCTGACAGCATTTCAGAACATCATCCAGCTCCAGTGAAGCTATCTTAAAATTTAAGCATTTTCAGCCAGTAGACCTGTTGATGGGACTAATAGAAGTAACATGCTTGAAACAAACGTGAGAAACATAAAGAGAAGGTAATCAAGATTTTTTTTTCCCTTCAGCCAGCGTATGAGGTATTTGTAGATGTACCCATTGAACCATTCCAACATCTGATATATGTAACTTTTATGAAAAATCTATACATTTACCCTAGCATACAGGCATACAGAAATTTTAGCAGTCTTGCAGATAACAGAAGGAAAAATAATCTGAGGATTTGGAATACTAAGGAATTTGATGTTTTGAGAGCTGTTGAACACGGTACATTCTCCCAGCAACTATCAGCACAAAGTTATTTAGCACAGGTGTTTATGTAATTGAAATACATTAGGAAAACTAGCAGTGCTCAATGAGCCTCAAACTAGCATTTATGCTCTTATGTTTAAATACACTTCTGTTAATTATAAAGAGTTATGGTATGAAATAAGTACCATAACTTGCTGGCGTAAGAAAACTTGCTGATGGATTTTCAAGGCACGTATTTCTTCATTTCTTAAGTTGCTGGGTTGCTGGATTTTGTAACAGACAATGTAGAACGCAAAACCACTTCAAGGATTTTTACACAGTAAGTTTGAGCCAAAATGTTCTTCCTGCTACTGCAGTATTGGCAACATTCCCTAACTGCAAATGTGCAGCTGAAAACAATACAGATGTAAATGAGCGAGTTTTCTAATTCTAATGCTACAATACTTTTATCACTCTATTCAGATGCTTGATGTTCATTAAAAAACACAAAAGTGATGTTATTTTTTTTTCCATGTGTGTATTATTCTTAGAAGTCTTTCAGGCATTTGGGTACACCAGTTTTGATCTACTTAATGCAGCTATCAGGGAAACTGTTACCTTAGAAAAAAGCTGTGAGCTGCAGTGTCTGAGCTGATAAAAGCCTCTATTACAAGTCAGTGATATGCAATATACAGAAAGTATTCTAATGAAATGCCTGTGAATATACCTGGCACAGCTGAAGAGTACAGAAATGGCTGAGCCATACAGGTGCTGTACTGACATCAAATTTAAGAGATTTTCCACAGCTCGGTGAGTAGGATTTGTGCCAAACAAAAGGATCTTAGTTCTGTCTCAACAGTCACTATAACGATATATTCACACCCGTAAAGTTGTGAATGCAGCTCCTTTTATCATTTGCTTAACTGCTCAAAGCAAGAGCCAAGGTTCTGAAGGCTTTTTGTCACTACAGCAGAACTCCGCTCTGCTATTTATGTGGCATGCAGTTGCATATCAATAGCTTCTGTTTAGTTGCACAAACTGTAGGCTGCATAAATCCTAATGGGCTCAAAATCCTTCATTTGTTTTATAATAACTAGATGAAGAATAGCCTGCTTGTATATGGAATATTTGCTATACGGAAAAGATCCATAAACTACTCTGCTGTTATGTTTTTGCTTTTTCCAGCTAATGATGAAATTTTACTGGAAAGGTAAGTTTAACAGCTTTAGCTGCCTACTGTAAGAGAAGAAACTTAACCTACAATGTTAATCCTGGTAATTTAATGGAAACATTTTTTAAGAGCTATCAAAAAAAATAGAAAAGAATTGTCAGTGGTGTCTACTTGTGTATGCATGTGGTGCACTGGGAGAAGTCTGTAGGCTGGTCACTTACAAAGTGTTTCTCATCTACAGTACTTTTGAAGACATACTACTGGAGATACTAAGCTCAAATAACTGGCAAAAAGAATTGTTTGCTTTTGCAAGACGTAGACTATTTAAAAAGTGCTTTGTGAATTCACTGACCCTGATGAGCTGTTTTTATTTTGCAGACTTTGCTCCAGAACTTATTCCTCAGTTTTATTTTAAGTAGAGTTGTTTGGATCAGGTTTTTGAACCAATCACTTCTGCTACAGGAAAATTTTCATTAGCAATTCTCTCAGTTCTTAACAGACTTCAGTTCATGATGCTTCTATTTGCTGATGGATAGCACTGCAAAATGCATTTAAGTCATCTGCATGAGTTACTTGGATATTCTTGTTAGTAGACATTCACATAAATATTTTTAGTAATTCTCCATAAACATTCTTACAAACAATTTTTTTTTGCATTCTCAAATGTTTTTAAAAGCTCATGGAAGAGTGACAAATACACAATTACTGAAATTACTTTTCTTCAAATAAATGTTCCTAAGTGTATTTTGCAGTTTTGGCCCAATAGGCTCATCAATCTATGTTCCTTTATTTTTCTTATAGTTCTGAATTTTTAATATAATTGTTTTAAATATAGTATTTTGGTGAATACAGTAAACATCTCATGTTAGTTTAATATATTTCATATCTTAACTGTACAGTATATACATGTACATAATAGGTAGTGTCTACCAGTAGTACGAAAGTAGATTTTAATTTATAAAAGCACAACTTGTAAATAAATTAAAGACTGATGCAACCATCTGAAAATTACATGTGGAAAAGCTTATCATACTAAGTGAAATAAACATTACAACCTAGTAGGAATGACCTCACAGTGAAACAAAGTATTTTTAAGCAAACTGTAAGAAATTTATTGTTTAATTATCAATTACAGAAGAGGCAAATAAGCTATGTATTAGAATAGTATCATGCTCTAGAAAAGAACTGTGTATTGAGCTGTCATAAGTTTGTGTAGCTGGGGCAACACAAAATTAGCCAGGTAGGAAATAAGCTTCATTTCATAAAGCGGATAAGAGTTTTTAGCTTTTCAGTGTTCATTTATGAATTTACAAAATGTTTATCCATGATATAAGAGAGAGAACCACTTCGGAAAAAAAAAAGAAAGAAACGGCTTCAGTCTGTGACATTCTAGAGTCAGGTGGATAAGCAGTCATCATATCTACCCTAGAATTCAACCACTTAAGAATCTCAATCTTTCCTAGTTATTTCTGTTTCTTAAAATACTCTCTAAAGTATAGAATGGAATTAGCTGTGAATTTGCTTGAAGTGGATGTATTTAGGAAGTGAAAGATTTAATATTGTGTGCTATTAAATCAATTAACATGTAATGACGTACATAGGCTATAAAATTCAGACACTTAGCTTATTGTTTTCTGTGGCTACAATCCTGCCCCTGATTTATATCTGAGATATTATCACACCATTTTTGTCTTTTTCTTCTTTTGTCAGTCTTATCAATGTTTACACCAATTGGTGTACCTAGAGCAGAGAAATGATATTCCAGTCAAAACCATTTCTTTTTCATTAAAAAGGAAATTAGTAATAATTTCTGATCACTTGACCAGAAAAAGTGCCCCTTTAACCGTCCAATTAAATAATTTAATATAGTCATGCAACTATTGTATGGAAGACACTACTGTAATTTGGCCAGTTCTGTCATCTACTGCGGTGCAACAATGACTAGAAATAACGGATGAAAGTGGAACTAGTATTCCAGACCTCTGCCCCAAACATCTGAAAACAAGTAGTCCCAGATGCAAGAGATTTTGATGAAAATACAGGTTTTGTCTACAATGAAATAATTTGAAACATTTTCTTTTTAAGACTATCTATTTTAGTCATAGATGGAAGGCAACACACCTTCTCTACAATAAATATGAAGTTATTCACACATTGGACCTTTGAAAAATCAGAAGTAGAGGACTTTATCATAAAATTCTTTCTTCTGAACAGGCTTTTATGTGAATGAAAGCAGGAGATACTTATACTAGGCAATCGAGAAAGCAGGATCTTATACCTAAACTGAATGCACAAAGCCTCTCTTTTCAGTAATATCAACAACCAATTGCACATTGGGTAGGAACATCTGAGTGAAGAAATAGAAAAATGCTGGTTCTGCTTTGAGACTGATTCATTTTTATATCAAAATCTACTCTTCCAGTGTGCATGGAGGGTCAGCAAGTGGGATAAGATTGTTTTGTTCTGTGGAACACTATTGTCTGTTGAATATATCTTTTATATTTTAGAAATACTACATAAAAGATCAGGGAAATGTAAGAAGAGGCGAGTTTTAGCTACAGCTGTAAGTGCACAGAGAATTGGATTCTCTCCATCACTGTGCTATATGATTATTTATGATTCTAAGAAAGTCACTTAGATGTTTTGCAGGTAGTGAGTGATTGTGTTCTCCCATTATTTAAGTGCTGAACTGTGTGTTCTGAGATTTAAGTCTCATACAGGAATGAACTTTTCCCATTAAGGTTAGCAGAAGAATATTTCGAACTCTCATTTCTTCAGTGGGTACCTGCATGTAATGGTCTGAGAATACTTCTCTTATGATGGCGTTTGGGATTCAGCTAGGATCTTCTAGGTTTTGCAGGAAAAAAAAAAAAAAAACCCACAAAAAAAACCCAAAAAACAGCCTTAATTGGTATTTTTCAGTAATTATTTCTGTTGTAATTATGTGTTTTTCAGTACATGGAGGGATTAACATCCTGTTAACAAGACAAGTATTCTTGTTTCTTTAATATACTTTTCCCTACTTGTAATATCTTTAGAATACATTACAAGGCAACATTTCATGAGATCACAGTAAATCAAAGTATAGGCTTGAGTAAAACCAAAGAGAAATTCTTCTCCTGCCCCTTCTTTGTCTGTCTCCAGTGTTCAGAACCAAAACCAAAAGATTAATGTTAGAAAGTTAACTACAGTATATAAAAAATATTAACATAGATTTAAAATTAGGATGATGTTTTGTTTGCTTGCTTGTTTTCTTTCACATCTCTATATGCAAAGCTTTGAATATATGCAGTGAAAGTAAAATGATGCGTCAAGTTTTTGGTCAATGTGTAACACAGACTAAATAGGGAGGAATTTCAGTGAAAATCGTAGAAATTTGTACTGAATTTTATGGGACATGGGCTCTAATTTTTACAGATACTCCAGGGATGTAATGATCAGCTTCCAGTTGTGCTTTATTTCATGTTGGCACAAAACAACACAAGTACAGGGCATGAAACAAAACTTATAGACCAGTAGAAAGGGGGGAAAAAAAAGAAACATATTCATTATTACTCGTTTTAGTGTTTTATATGGATTGCTATCAATCCTGTCATAATTTCTGAAAGAACATTTTCAAATCCTCCTAGTCATGGGACCTATTTCCATTGTTCATAGCAACTAAAATTCTGAAAATATTTGGGAGTCAAAGGCCATTTTAAAAACACTCTTCCTGTGATACTTTTGATTTCCCAATTAATCAGTAAATGAACTTGAGCTTCTGCTGACACTGTGCACTTGAGATAAACCTGCTTTTGAAAAATATTGGTGTACTTTTCATTTTGGATTTTCTCCTTGTCCTTCAGAGCTACAGAGGGCATCAGTAGTGCCTCACAAACCTAACAGATTCTAGCAGCTTTTGACACTGCTATTTACAATACACTTGAACTGAACAACCATTAGTGAGAAGAATGGCTTTACATAATTCATTTCTGCTGGCGAATAAGAAATGCTGCAGAGGCTTGTTCACCAGAGATAAAAAATCTGATGGTCAGATTTCTACAAACAACATGCAGTTCTTGTATGTGTTTTCAGTTTCCTAGGTTATCAAGGTTATCACTTTCAGTTTTACATCAAGTCTAAATCTTTTTTTAATAAAATGAAATAAAAAATATAGTCTATTTAGAGTAAGTTTTAAAATTTTCAAGAACTAAGGGAAAGAAGATTTTGAAGGTGTTTGTTTAATATTTATTTTTTGTGTAAGGGAATCACAGAATCAGGTGCCACTCCACGACATATTAACCAAGGAAACACTTGCATAAATTCAAGTAATAGGAAAAAAATAAAGAGAAACAGTCTATATCTTATTTGATGAGGCACTGTGATATTGCTGATAACAGCAATACCATTTTTGTCTTTTTTTGTAACTTCTGAATTTCATGTTTTCCCCAAAACTTACTGCCTAAGTTTAGTGTGCTCTCAAACCTGTGCTCTGAGTAGTTATCTTAAACTTGTTCAAAAATGATTTTGATGTGAAAAAATTTCAGAGAGATAATGAAAGACTCATCTCCTCAAGATTGCACAGTGTAACCTTATTACAAGGAGTCTAAGGTGAATTAGGTAATTCATTACAAACACAGTTCTCGGGAGAATCCAAGTGGCATTTTCACAGTCCTCTTTGTAGGTTTCTAGCTCACACTAATTTTAACTGACTTGAATGACCTGACTAACAGAAAAGAAATTCCAAATTCATACTAATTAACTTTTATAGCAGGTTATATTTTCTACCTTCCACATACCTATGCTCGAATTGGCAAATCACAGTCATATTATGGCTTGGGTGGCAAGGGACTGCCACCCAGGAGATCAGACTGCCCAGGACTCCATCCAGCCTGGACCTGAACTCCTCCATGAATGGGGCATCTACAACACCTCTGGGCAGCCTACGCCAGGGCCTTACCACAATCTGAGTAAAGAACTTCCTCCTAACATCCAACCCAGATCTCCCCTCCTCAAGTTTAAAGCCATTCTGCCTGGTCCTATCACTATCAGACTGTAAAAGTTGGTCCTGCCCATAACCTCCCCTCAGATACTGGAAGACCGCAGTGAGGTCTCCCCAGAGCCTTCTCTTCTCCAGGTTAAAAAAGCCCAGCTCCTTCAACCTTTCATTCATAGGAAATGTGCTCCAGGCCTCTAAATGAATTGTTTAAGATGGCTTCTGGAAAGTATTAAGTTATCTGTGAAATGAGAGAACTGGGCAAGATGCCCTAAGTCTGGAGATGTAGAAAGAAGGCTCTGTCACAAGTGTTGGTAAGACTGTAAGAGTAAAGAAGGCAAAAAGACTAATGACAGAAGGCAAATTATACATGATGTCTGAACAGCTTATCTGAGATATGGTGTGTTACTGTGGGCAAGTCCCCTGAAATCAGACTTTTCATATGCTCAGTGCCTACACACCAGATTGCACATTTTAATACCTTCCTAAGGGTAGTGAGGGTAAAAAATGTATGTCTATGAGTATGAACATATGTTCTTTTGGCCAAGAACTGAGGACATAAAACTTCTTTCAATATGGAGTACATTCAAGGTTTTGGTAAAAGTTTACTGTCCACTGGTTAGTTTTAGCTATTCATTAATAAATATACCAGCATCATTAGAAAACCTAAAACATAAAGACAAGATAAGAAGAAGAATGATAATGGATGATGATTGTATAGGTATACGAAGCCTGAAATTTAAAGTCTGTAAAGTATTTGAATTAGTTATGATTTGGCAATATCAATTTTAAAATCCAGATGATGACCAAGATATTTGTATTCTCTAGAGTCTCTGGTACTTGAATTATCTAGTCCTATTATTTTAATTGTAGTTTTCTATAACATGTTGTAAAAGCAACAGTAAACAGTTTTACTATTGTATGCACTTTCCTCACGGTACGGTTTTTTTCTACCTGAAATATCTGGGAAATTTTAAAACAACTGACAGTTGTCTTAAGTTAAAACACTGTTCACTGTTAAAACATTGTATCACTGTCGCAGTGTTCTGATCCCTAATTCTTCAAAGAATTTAATGCAATTAGAAAAACTTTTTTTTTACTGTTTTACTGTTTCCTCAGTAATTTCGTGCAGACTCTCAGTCTCTACTCTTAAACAGTTATGTTATTCAGCCGCTCCAGCTATGAACAGGGTACGTAACAATGTCCCTATATCTAACAGAAAGGTTTCCTTCTACTCAATACCCTTCCATTTTTTCCTTGTCTTTATAAACATTTCTTCATCTTCCACTTGTCCCTTGTGCCCATATAACTCAAGCTAAACTTTAAGGGAAACAAATAAAATAAAAACAGCTCTTTCTAGTCAAAAAACTTAAAAGAAATATTACTATAAATTTTAAATTTATTCCCTTGTTGATTTGCATGAGTTAAAGGTGCACTTTTTTTCTGAAAAATATGAAGATAAAGAAGATAATCATCTGTCACAGAAAATTCCCTTATTGTCCCAAATAATGTCTTTCTCACTTTTTCTGAACGTGAGTAAAGGTCCATTTGGCATAAAAGAACAAGATATGACTACAAGAACTTCCCTTGTTTTAATATCTTAGTAACTTGGAAGCAATTAAATGCTTTTGTCTAATGTAATCAAGTGCACTGCTTTTAAGGTATCCAAAGGATCAGTTTCAGGATATCATTTTATGGTATGATAAATGAAGCTAAAGAGATAGCCACTCAATTACTGAATAAAATATTTGCTGGCGAAACAGAGGACTGTATTTTAAAAGATTTGACAACTGAATATAGATATGCATGCAACAAGGGCACTGAAAGATGAAAAAAAAAAACATCTATCATCTAACATCGTTAAATCAAACAGCAACAAAAAACCTAAGCACCATTTTGTGAACAGTAAGATGCAAAGTATTTAATTTTTGTAATTATGTAGCTTTTTCTGAGACTCCAAGACAAATAGAGAGTCTGTCATCTCCGCAAGAAGGGGAAGACAACTCAATGAAGAGTACAAGGATGTTGCTAGGTTATGCAGAGAGAAAATTAGAAAGACAAAGGCCCAGCAAGAATTTAATCTGGCCCCTGTTGTAAAAGATAACAAAAAGTCTTTTCACAAATACAATGAAAACAAAAGGAGGGCCAAGGAGAATCTCCATTCATTTTTGGATGTGGTGGGGAACATTGCCACCAAGTATGAGGAAAATGCTGAGGTATTCAATGCCTTCTGTCTTATTAGCCAGAACAGTTATTCTAAGGATACTCAGCCCTCTGAGCTGGAAGAGAGAGACAGGGAGCATAATAAACGCCTCCCAATTCAGGAGGAAACAGTGACCTGTTTCTCCACCTGGACTGTTGCAAGTCCATGGGGCCCGATGGGATCCACCTGAGAGTACCGAGGGAGCTCGCAGGAGTGCTTGCCAAGACACTTTCCACCATTTATCAGCAGTCCTGGTCAACTGGTGAGGTCCCAAACGACTGGAGACTTGCTAACATGACGCCTATCTACAAGAATGGTTAGAAAAGAAGATCCAGAGAACCAGTGAGCCTGATTTGAGAATCAAGGAAGTTCATGGAGCAGAATATGTGGCTGCGATCACACAGCATGTGTGGGACTTTCAGGAGATCAGATCTAGCCAACATGGGTTCATAAAGGGCAGTTCCTGCTTGACCAATATGATCTCCTTCTATGACCAGCTGACACACCTGGTGGATGAGGGAAAGGCTGTGAATGTGATCTACCGGGATTCTAGTAAAGCCTTTGGTACAGTGTCCCACAACATTCTCCTGCAGAAGCTGGCAGCCCATGGCATAGAGAGATACACTCTTTGCTGGCAAAAAAAAAAATTGGCTGGATGGCCTGGCCCAGAGAGTGGTGGTGAATGAAGCTAAATGCAGCTGGTGACCAGTCACGAGAGGTATTCCTCAGAGGTCAGTAGTGGGCTGACCCTGCTTAATATCTGTATTGATGATCTGGATGAAGAGATTGAGTGAACCTTCAGTAAATTTGCAGATGACACCAAGTTGAGAAGAAGTGTCAATTTGCCTGAGGGTAGGAAGGCTCTACAGTGAGATCTGGATAGGCTGGATCACTGGGCTGTGGCCGATTATATGAGCTTTAACAAGATCTAGTGTCAGGTCCTGCATTTTGGCCACCCCAGTCAACGCTACAAACTAGAGGCAGAGTGGCTCGAAAGCTGCACAGAGGAAAAGGATCTGAGAGTGTTAGTTGTTAGCCGGTGAACATGAGCCAGCAGTGTGCTGATACTTGCAGACCAAGAACATCCTGGCTTGTATTAGAAATAGTGCAGCCCTCAGGACTAGGGAGGTGATTGTCCTCCTATACTCAGCTCTGGTGAGGCCAAACTTTGAGTATTGTGTTCAGTTTTGGGCCACTCACTACAAGAAAGACATCAAGGCCCTGGAGAGTGTTCAGTGAAGGGCAGCGAATCTGGCGAGGGGTCTTGAGCATAAGTCTTATGGGGAGCAGCTGAGGGAACTGGGATTGCTTAGTCTGAAGAAGAGGAGGCTCAGGGGAGACCTTATTGCTCTCTGTAACTTGTGAAAGGTGAGGTGGCAGTTTGTCTCTTCTCCCAGGTAACAGTGATAGGACAAGAGGTGATGGACTTAAGTTTTGCCAGGGGAGGTTAAGGTTGGATATTAGCAAAAATTTCTTCTTGCAAAGAGTGGTAATGCATTGGAATAGGCTGCCCATGGAAGTGGTGGAGTCACAGTCCCTGGAGGTGTTCAAGAAAAGGGTAGATGTGGCACTGAGTGACACGGTTTAGTGGGCATGATGGTGATGGGTAGACAGTTGGACCAGATGTTCCTAGTGGTCTTTTCCAACCTTAATGGTTCTATGATTCTATGCTTCTGTGATTTTTATATATGCCCTGTTTGAAAGTACAGTTGACTGCTAAGCAATGCCATACATTTTCCTGGATCTGCAATTTAAAATGTTTGAGTACTTTTGTGACTGAATTGCACATAAATGATAAAGTACAGCACTAGTGGAAAACACATACCAAACTTGCTTCAAGAGAGGCAATGTCTGATGTCTAAATCAGACCTGGTTTTGGACAGTTAACCTATGCTGCCATAATATACATAAGTAAATTTTTATGTTAAAAGAGTTAAGCTTACTCCTTTGAATAATGCGTTTATGTTTGAGCGGTTATTTTTTTTTCCTACAAATGCTGCATGTTACAAGTTTGTATTTTCTGTGTTTTCCTCATTGTTAGGCGTTGTTCCTTAAGAAAACTGTTTATTTGATAACATTTACAGGAAATTTAATGCAACAATATAATTTGTATATGTACCCCTTACAGTACTTAGAGAGAGCTTACAGACAGGAGGGAGACCACATCTTACACGTGCAGACAGTAGTAGGACAAGAAGACATGGTTTTAAATGAAAAGAGGGGAGATTTAGATTAGATATTAGGCGGAAATGTCTTACTCAGTAGGTGATGAGGCACTAGAACAGACTGCTCAAAGAAGCTGTGGATGCCCCATCCCGGAGGTGTTCAAGGCCAGCTTGGATTGGGCCCTGGGCAGCCTGATCTGGTGGGTGGCAACTCTGTTCATGGCAGGGGAGTTGGAACTAGATGGTCTTTAAAGGCCCTTCCAACCCAGGCCATTCTATGATTCAATGATTCAATGATTCTATGATTCTATGATTCTATGATTCTATGATTCTATGATTCTATGATCTCCTGCTCCCTTCTAACTCAGGAACAAAACTGCTTGAGTTTTTTTACTTCCATAAAAAACTGTCTTTTGTATTCTTATTTGCTGTCCTTGTTTTGTCTGGAATACAGTTAATTTTCTTCATGGTAGCTGATATGGTGCTGTGTTTTGGATTTAGGATGAGAATAATGTTGATAACACACCGCTGTTTTGTATGCTGCTGTGCAGTGGTTATAATAAGACAAGGACTTTTTGACTTTTCACTCACAATGCTCAGCCAGTGAGGAGCTGGGGATGCACAAGAAGCTGGGAGAGGAGAGAACATAAATTGGCCAGAGGTCCCTGGCCATATTCCATTCCAAACTGTGTCATGCTGGGCAATATAAGTGGGGGGAGTTGGCCAGGCAGGCTGCCCCTGCTCAGATACCAGCTGAGCATTGGTCAGCAAGTGGTAAGCAATTGCATTTTGTATCACTTGTATCACATATTCTTTTATCATTACTGCTGTTACTCTTATTCCTTTCCTTTTCTATGCTACTAAACAGATTTTCCCTCACAATCTATGAGTTTTACCTTCTTTCTGATTCTCTCCCCTGTCCCACTGAGGGGGAGTAAGTGAATGGCTGTGAGGTGCTTAGCAGGTTAAACAACAATAATTTCTTAATCATATTAGGGAAATACCATGTATTACTCATTTACATAAATATTAACAGAAACCTTTTTAATTTAAAAACATTCCAGGAATATAAGAAGACTATGGAAAAAACTAATTTTTCCAGTCCTGTTCTAAAAACCTCTGGATCTTGTAAGCCACCTGTTTGTTTTTTTTTCCCAATTAGTTGAGAAAAAAGTTCAAAATAATTAGTTGGAAACATATTGAAAAAAACCTTGCATTCAAATAATGGTAGATACCATTTCTTTCCAGAAATCTTTTTTATTCAGTTCAGATCCAGTCATGGTGTAACATGTTTAACAAAAAAAGAACATAAATAAAGGAAAATCATTGTTTCTTACTTTTCCCATTAAAGATTCTATTTTCAATAGAGATAATAAGAAACATATAACAAGTATGTTTCTTGCAAAAACTCTTGTAGATGCTGATTGCAAAGCCCTAGATCAAAACATAGCATTGATGGCATACATAAGGTTTTCTGAAGAAGATAAAGCTTAACAAAAATCTTCATCTCCGAAGCAGAAATCTTCTACAGGCTTTTCCTTCTGGCTTCTCAGAAAGAAGTCATTTTTGTTAAAATACACCTGACTTTGACTACACATACAGGCCTGGTGTCACATTTGATGTTGACAGAGTGTTTTCAGTATTACACCTGATGGATTTTCTTCCAATAAATTCTCAAGGATTAGACTTCCTTTACAGCAGATCTATTATCTGAGGCATGCAGCAATCTGGAGATATGTCATTTATACTATTACAGACTTGCATTTCTGCTGAAATGAATGGTGTTATTTTCTTAGATTTTTTTTTTCCGACAGTAGAAAAATGAATTTTGAAAATAGAAGATTGTCAACATATTATTGATCAAAAAGCCTTACAACACAGTTCATTTTTTTTCTATTTATTTTAAACTCCTAACTAACACAGGGCATGTTTTGATTTGCTAAGTGCAACACAGAACAGTTATTCTGCACTAACTATGAAAGTCTGATCTAGAAGAGAGAAGAAACCAGCAGCATGAAAAACTTGCACATGCAGACCTGTTCATCTTCCTACAACATTGAGTTATTGAAAAAGTGACACTGAAGTATATGGAATAAACTGATAATCTGAGCCGAATCATTCCTAACCAGAATGAATTCCCAGGAACTTCATTTGCAGAGGAATTTCACATGCTTGATTTGCTAATTTGCCTAAAATGACCCTCCAGCCCACCACATTCACCTAAAGAGATTTCAAAAATTCTTTGATGTGATGAATAAGAGTTGTGCAGCCAGCACTCTTACCTGCCCTCCATTCTTTATAAATAAGTTGTAGGAAAAGTGCAGTGGTAAATAGAGTTTGAAGAGGAAACAGGGTTTATTTGTGAAGCAGTAACATGACTGAATATTATAGAAACAGAACAAGATCTGACTTCCAAGGAAACCTGTTATCTGTTGACATAACTTACCCTTGCGTATCTCATCTTTTTACATCCATCACAATATAAGTTATTATAGTCATTATATTCAAAGCAATCATGAGATAGTGATTTGCTTCTGATGATTCTAGATAAAAGTCTCAAAGTGTTGCTTGCCAATTCTGATGTTTTATGTGGCTTCTGGACGTGGAAGTCATACATTCCCTCTTCCTCAGCTACAGGACAAAATCCATCCCATGTTTTTAGACTTTGATTCCTAAGAGGATGCATTTCAGTGCACCAACATGCGGTCTCACTTTCTTCACACGTTTAATTGAAATTATACAATACTTGTACTTTGTTAATGGGCTTAATTTGTTAGCAAGAGCATCAGCTGTAACAGAATTATTTCTCAGATCTATATTAGGGAAATACAGCTGTCAGTTTGTTAGCATAATAGAAGGTTCAGGTCACTCTGCTTGAATAAGCCCACACCTGAGAATGCTTCTTATGTAACTAGTTACTTAATTCATGTTAGATTTTTGCTACGAAGGATTGCCAAAGAGAATTTGTATTGTGAGGCAAACCCCATGGTCTTCACAGATGTGTTGGAAAATATGTTGCACCATTGCTTTTTAACTTTAGTAAAATGATTTTCCTCTTTAATTTCATAAAGTCATTATTCTGGGACCATTAGTTTTACTATACGAGTTTCTAAAATTAAAACTTTTCTTTTTAATGAGTTAACTATAGGTGTCTAAATTGCGCTCAGTGCACATGCTATTGTAGAGAAGAGTTTAAAATATGATCAAGCAGTTAACTATCTTTTTCCAGTTCTTGTCAGAGGAGCTTCACACATGTATAGATATTTTACAGGCACTGGTTAGGGTAATCATTTCTAATTCCATATTTCATACTCTTCCTGAAGAGTATTAAATGATTTGTTTTTTTTAAATACTCAAATTTTTGAGAACAAGATGAGAATAACTGAATGAGAAAACAATTTTGATATATGTTATTCTGGTTGATGAGAAACTGCAGATAAAGTAGCAATGCTCACTTGCAGCCCAGGAGCCAACTGTATCCTGGGCTGCATAAGAAGCATGACCAGTAGGGCAAGGGAGATGATTGTCCCCCTCTATTTCACTCTTGTAAGACCCCATCTAGACTAGTGCATGTGTTCCAGAGGCCTCTGCATAAGAAGAAAATTAACCTGTTAGAATGAGTCCAGAGGAGGTTGATAAGAAGTACTTTTCCTATGAAGAGAGGCTGAGATAATGGGTTGTTTAACCTGGAAAAGAGGAGGCTCCTGGGAAACCTTACAGTGGCCTTCCAGTACTTAAAGGGGACTTTAAAGAAAGCTGGGGAGTGATAAGGGGGTAATGGTTGTGAACTAAAGGAAGGTAGATTTAGATTAGATATTCAAAAGAAATTCTTTACTTATAACGAAGTGAGGCAATGGAACAGGTTGTCCAGAGAATTTGTAGATGTCCTATTCTATTCAAGGCAATGTTGGATAGGGCTTTGGGCAACCTGATCTAGGAATATGTCCCTGCCTATGGCAGGTAAGTTGGAACTTTACATTAAGTCACTTCCAACCCAAAGCATCTAATGATTCTGTGGTTCCCTGACTGGGATAAAATCATATTCATTAAAGAAAATGTACAAGTATAGAAAACATAAAATGTATTTCATTCCACAAAATGAAGAGTAATCATATTCTCATGATGAAGCAATACCTTGTAATGAGGAGAGGAGAGGAGAGGAGAGGAGAGGAGAGGAGAGGAGAGGAGANGAGGTCTCCCCAGAGCCTTCTCTTCTCCAGGTTAAAAAAGCCCAGCTCCTTCAACCTTTCATTCATAGGAAATGTGCTCCAGGCCTCTAAATGAATATGATGGCGTTTGGGATTCAGCTAGGATCTTCTAGGTTTTGCAGGAAAAAAAAAAAAAAAACCCACAAAAAAAACCCAAAAAACAGCCTTAATTGGTATTTTTCAGTAATTATTTCTGTTGTAATTATGTGTTTTTCAGTACATGGAGGGATTAACATCCTGTTAACAAGACAAGTATTCTTGTTTCTTTAATATACTTTTCCCTACTTGTAATATCTTTAGAATACATTACAAGGCAACATTTCATGAGATCACAGTAAATCAAAGTATAGGCTTGAGTAAAACCAAAGAGAAATTCTTCTCCTGCCCCTTCTTTGTCTGTCTCCAGTGTTCAGAACCAAAACCAAAAGATTAATGTTAGAAAGTTAACTACAGTATATAAAAAATATTAACATAGATTTAAAATTAGGATGATGTTTTGTTTGCTTGCTTGTTTTCTTTCACATCTCTATATGCAAAGCTTTGAATATATGCAGTGAAAGTAAAATGATGCGTCAAGTTTTTGGTCAATGTGTAACACAGACTAAATAGGGAGGAATTTCAGTGAAAATCGTAGAAATTTGTACTGAATTTTATGGGACATGGGCTCTAATTTTTACAGATACTCCAGGGATGTAATGATCAGCTTCCAGTTGTGCTTTATTTCATGTTGGCACAAAACAACACAAGTACAGGGCATGAAACAAAACTTATAGACCAGTAGAAAGGGGGGAAAAAAAAGAAACATATTCATTATTACTCGTTTTAGTGTTTTATATGGATTGCTATCAATCCTGTCATAATTTCTGAAAGAACATTTTCAAATCCTCCTAGTCATGGGACCTATTTCCATTGTTCATAGCAACTAAAATTCTGAAAATATTTGGGAGTCAAAGGCCATTTTAAAAACACTCTTCCTGTGATACTTTTGATTTCCCAATTAATCAGTAAATGAACTTGAGCTTCTGCTGACACTGTGCACTTGAGATAAACCTGCATTTGAAAAATATTGGTGTACTTTTCATTTTGGATTTTCTCCTTGTCCTTCAGAGCTACAGAGGGCATCAGTAGTGCCTCACAAACCTAACAGATTCTAGCAGCTTTTGACACTGCTATTTACAATACACTTGAACTGAACAACCATTAGTGAGAAGAATGGCTTTACATAATTCATTTCTGCTGGCGAATAAGAAATGCTGCAGAGGCTTGTTCACCAGAGATAAAAAATCTGATGGTCAGATTTCTACAAACAACATGCAGTTCTTGTATGTGTTTTCAGTTTCCTAGGTTATCAAGGTTATCACTTTCAGTTTTACATCAAGTCTAAATCTTTTTTTAATAAAATGAAATAAAAAATATAGTCTATTTAGAGTAAGTTTTAAAATTTTCAAGAACTAAGGGAAAGAAGATTTTGAAGGTGTTTGTTTAATATTTATTTTTTGTGTAAGGGAATCACAGAATCAGGTGCCACTCCACGACATATTAACCAAGGAAACACTTGCATAAATTCAAGTAATAGGAAAAAAATAAAGAGAAACAGTCTATATCTTATTTGATGAGGCACTGTGATATTGCTGATAACAGCAATACCATTTTTGTCTTTTTTTGTAACTTCTGAATTTCATGTTTTCCCCAAAACTTACTGCCTAAGTTTAGTGTGCTCTCAAACCTGTGCTCTGAGTAGTTATCATAAACTTGTTCAAAAATGATTTTGATGTGAAAAAATTTCAGAGAGATAATGAAAGACTCATCTCCTCAAGATTGCACAGTGTAACCTTATTACAAGGAGTCTAAGGTGAATTAGGTAATTCATTACAAACACAGTTCTCGGGAGAATCCAAGTGGCATTTTCACAGTCCTCTTTGTAGGTTTCTAGCTCACACTAATTTTAACTGACTTGAATGACCTGACTAACAGAAAAGAAATTCCAAATTCATACTAATTAACTTTTATAGCAGGTTATATTTTCTACCTTCCACATACCTATGCTCGAATTGGCAAATCACAGTCATATTATGGCTTGGGTGGCAAGGGACTGCCACCCAGGAGATCAGACTGCCCAGGACTCCATCCAGCCTGGACCTGAACTCCTCCATGAATGGGGCATCTACAACACCTCTGGGCAGCCTACGCCAGGGCCTTACCACAATCTGAGTAAAGAACTTCCTCCTAACATCCAACCCAGATCTCCCCTCCTCAAGTTTAAAGCCATTCTGCCTGGTCCTATCACTATCAGACTGTAAAAGTTGGTCCTGCCCATAACCTCCCCTCAGATACTGGAAGACCGCAGTGAGGTCTCCCCAGAGCCTTCTCTTCTCCAGGTTAAAAAAGCCCAGCTCCTTCAACCTTTCATTCATAGGAAATGTGCTCCAGGCCTCTAAATGAATTGTTTAAGATGGCTTCTGGAAAGTATTAAGTTATCTGTGAAATGAGAGAACTGGGCAAGATGCCCTAAGTCTGGAGATGTAGAAAGAAGGCTCTGTCACAAGTGTTGGTAAGACTGTAAGAGTAAAGAAGGCAAAAAGACTAATGACAGAAGGCAAATTATACATGATGTCTGAACAGCTTATCTGAGATATGGTGTGTTACTGTGGGCAAGTCCCCTGAAATCAGACTTTTCATATGCTCAGTGCCTACACACCAGATTGCACATTTTAATACCTTCCTAAGGGTAGTGAGGGTAAAAAATGTATGTCTATGAGTATGAACATATGTTCTTTTGGCCAAGAACTGAGGACATAAAACTTCTTTCAATATGGAGTACATTCAAGGTTTTGGTAAAAGTTTACTGTCCACTGGTTAGTTTTAGCTATTCATTAATAAATATACCAGCATCATTAGAAAACCTAAAACATAAAGACAAGATAAGAAGAAGAATGATAATGGATGATGATTGTATAGGTATACGAAGCCTGAAATTTAAAGTCTGTAAAGTATTTGAATTAGTTATGATTTGGCAATATCAATTTTAAAATCCAGATGATGACCAAGATATTTGTATTCTCTAGAGTCTCTGGTACTTGAATTATCTAGTCCTATTATTTTAATTGTAGTTTTCTATAACATGTTGTAAAAGCAACAGTAAACAGTTTTACTATTGTATGCACTTTCCTCACGGTACGGTTTTTTTCTACCTGAAATATCTGGGAAATTTTAAAACAACTGACAGTTGTCTTAAGTTAAAACACTGTTCACTGTTAAAACATTGTATCACTGTCGCAGTGTTCTGATCCCTAATTCTTCAAAGAATTTAATGCAATTAGAAAAACTTTTTTTTTACTGTTTTACTGTTTCCTCAGTAATTTCGTGCAGACTCTCAGTCTCTACTCTTAAACAGTTATGTTATTCAGCCGCTCCAGCTATGAACAGGGTACGTAACAATGTCCCTATATCTAACAGAAAGGTTTCCTTCTACTCAATACCCTTCCATTTTTTCCTTGTCTTTATAAACATTTCTTCATCTTCCACTTGTCCCTTGTGCCCATATAACTCAAGCTAAACTTTAAGGGAAACAAATAAAATAAAAACAGCTCTTTCTAGTCAAAAAACTTNCCTTCCTCCCTTCCTCCCTTCCTCCCTTCCTCCCTTCCTCCCTTCCTCCCTTCCTCCCTTCCTCCCTTCCTTCTTTCTTTCTCTCTTTTCATTTTTAGGGCAGTAGAATATTTTGTAATAGGACATGGTCACTGCTTCTAACCTTGTTATCTTCTCTTGTCAATAAGACATTTCTCTGTCAAAATCTGGAAATATCTTCTTATTCTAAGAAGAGGCAGAGCCCTAATGTACAGATTAGGATATACTAATTCTATATTACTGTGAAACATCCCATTAATTAATTAGCAGAGTTTTGTTTCATTAGGGGAAAGAAATGTAGATTTCTTTTTTAAAAATGTAATTCTCTATTTTTTCTTTTTTAAATTGTACTATATAATCATCCAGATGTTAAATAGGTATTAACTAGTAATATACTGTTGATTCAGTGTAGCTTTTGCTCAGTACTTAGCTTCTGGAAAATAAAAATAGTAAAGTATCTTGTGGATCTGGATCATCATGGACTGTGTGCAGTCCCTAGACAAGATTGAGTTTACTGCCAGCCCAGTTCCTCTTAAATATGTTGCACTGTAGTCTGTGTACAACAAAGCAAATGGAGATAAATGGCTTAACAACTTGTAGAAATGACTGGTGGTCACGCTGTAGAATGTGAAGTATTAAATGAACATTTAGAAGAAAAAAAATCATGATGTATAGCAATTCTGTCTTATTAGTAGTAATACATGCTGGTGTAGTGGTGCACCATCTTATTATATTTGCTTGTAATATGTGCAATAGCTAGAGGGTTCCTTACATAGAATGGAGAGGACAGATTTTGGGAATCATTTCAGTGTTTTAATATGATTTTGAATTACATTGAATTACATGATTTAAAATATAAAAAATCCCCTCACACCTTTAAAGTTCCAAGCAGGACTAAAATACAGAAATAAAATATGCTCTGTGGTCCTAACAACTATGGAACCAAAACTTGTGTTAGTTCTGTGGATGCTTCAGGATCTGTGGTAGTGAATAATAACATCCATTATAAAGGCCACTTTTGGTACCATGCTTGAATTTTGGGGGTGCTACAATTGTATGTAGATAGAAAGTTTTGGGGTCCGCTCTTCCTGCAGTCTAAAAGTATTAGCTACCTGAAGGCTGCAAGTGGTCTGTGGTTTTGTTTGTCATAGGTTAGCAGTTCCAACTCAGCAGCAAAAAAAATCTGAATGCTGTCAGTCCCTACAAGTCATCCTGAATTGATATTTAGCACTGTATACAAATTATTCTGTTTTTCTGCAAAGTTGTACTATATTTTTTAGATCGTTGAGGTACCCAGATTCAGGGACTGATGACTTTATTTTTTTGCACTGGAGAAAAGGAGTACCTTTTGAAAGTCTGATTCTTTAAAAGAATCAAGAGAAAAACGTCACTGTTAAAATGGCTCCTAGTTTTCTCCCTATTTTCAAGAAGAACAATCTGGTTAAGTAGAAAAGAGATAACGTAGAAACTTCTTTATGTCCATGTCTGGTTCAATACAATAGCAATTTCACAATTGCTACACTCTCATCACAGGCAGCCTGTCTGCTCTGTCAAGGCTGTCCATTCATGTGGCTTAGTTTAATATTTCTTAAACTGTGGTAGTATTCTTTGTTTTACAGTGCAGTGTGTCTTTTGGCCTACAGCTACAGTAACCATGTCACCATGAGATACACAATAGTTTATCAGTGTGGATTTCCCTCTATCATTCACATTTGCAGTGATGGCAAGACGGTAATTTTTTATCATGATGCTCTTTTCCTTTTATTCCTTTCAGCAATGTACTGTGCCAGCTTGAACAAAATTACCAGATTAATCAACTATATCAATAAGAAATGAGATAGTAATGCTGTCAATCACCAGTCTGGAGGGAGCTTAAAAACAAAACAAAATAAGATTATTCACAGTTCTCAAATTATGTGCTTTTACCTCTGAAAAAATCTCTTTCCTCCTATGCTAAAGCCAGGCACAGATGCAAATCTAAAGTATGAAAACGTATAACAAACTTGTCAAACTCCTTAAGGTATCACAATTGTTTTCATCAAGTTCAAAAGAAACATAAACTTAACAGTCACCTTATAGATAGTTCCTACAAAATGCTAATTTCCTCTTTTGTTGCTCAGATATGAAATTACTAGACTTATTAGAGGAATAGCATTATGCCTCATCATATTAAGGACAAATCACTTTTTTTTCTCAGAAACAAAGGCTTTGTTGCTGCTGTTGTTGTTTTACTCTGTAAAGTTTCCTAATCACTTTCTTGGACAAAATCCTGATTTTACTTAAATCAAGTCTCAGGTTAAATGCCTGGTACTGCAAGTTATGAAATTTCATTGGAATGGTGATTTACTAATCTAAAATAAATTGTTAGTAAATGTTATTATTTCATGAGATGTAGAAGTCCAAAGTTAAAAAGCTCAATTTTTCTGCAAAAGTGTCACAGAAATACTTTTAATATTGGTTATATGACTAGGTTCCATGATTGCTAATTCTAACTGAAGTTAAGAGAGTGCCTAGGGTTCTTTTAGAAATTATTTTGCAGATTCAAAGTGTATTGGACTGTGACACTGTAAGACCGCTGTGCAGAAAGGAAGTTTAAAGGTTGAAAAACTGGTCAGAAATTCCTTACCCTTTCATTTGGCTACTTTTCAGTGAGCTAAAAAGGCAATGTGTTATCACAAATATTGATCTATAAGAGACAAAAATTATTTATAGAACTTAATAAAATTTTGCCTTGCTTCATTTCTCTATATAGTACAAGACATAGCAGTACTTGTCTGAGTAATGAGTGCCTGAATAATGATTTCCATCTGACATCTGGTTTTTCTCCGTTCATTGCAATTTCTTAATACTATTTCCTGTCACCGTCCCCTTATACTTTTGTACAAATTTTTGAATATAATGACTGGTTTCACTCTGCTACAAATTCTTTTTAATTTTCATAGCTTGAAAACTATGCCTTAACTGCACTGCATGTGTTTTAAACTCACATTATACTGAGTGGTTGTGCAGTATGAGACATCTGTGATTTTCCATAAACTTAGAAAGAAATATTCTTCTCCTGGACTTATTCCCTACAGAATTCTTTTGACCTTGCTTGTTAACAGAAAGTTTGTGGTGAGATGTAAATTCATGTAAATTGTCAACATTATGCTACACAGCATCAGGCAGCATAATGGTCTTGTGTACATGATAATACTCTGAAAAACCATAACATATGCTATCATTTGCATTCTTTAATCTCAGATTCACAATTTACTGCCTTCCACCTGCAAAATACAACTCCAGCTACTGTATGTGAGAGAAAGTTGCAGTAGTAATTAATAACAGTCTTTAAAAAATGAAACTCAGAACATCACTTGCTGGTACAATGAAATAGCTTGGAATTTTCTCATTAACAAATTATGCTCTTTAGAAAAAGAAGTCCCCAGTGACTTACTGATGAAACTGAAGCTGTTTCCTACTGTAAGCAATCCGATGTGCTTTGGTATATGTTATATTCATTTTGCTTCATGTGCCTTTGAGTTATGACATCTGATAGATTTTTTTTTTTGTAATTGGGCATTGGGACTGTCACTTCTGTGAAGTTTAGTCCTAATGTAGAGCTCCCAAGTGGAAGATTTGAGTTAGAGGTCTAGAAACTAAAGTAGCGTGTTCTAGGATCAGTTAAAATAAACACCAGTTATAACGGAACTATGGGTACTGACTAAGATCCATTTCTGCTATGTGCCCACTGAACAGCTTTATATAAGCAGTTTATTTGTCTAATGCATTAGATGATTTTTGCCTCAGTAAATGTGTTTTTTCTGGGGGGAGACTGACTTATTATTCGTTAAGTGTAAGGATTACCGAATCTCCTTCGAGGTTTATAGCAAGAAAAGAACAGTCGTGTATGAGAGATTTTCAATAAACAAAGTCATCAGAATTTGGAAAATCTGGCCTCTTATAGTTAAGTCCTAAAGGAAATAGATCAAGCAGTCTTTGATTCTGGTGGGAGGAAACATGCAGAAGAAGACAGGCTCAATTCTAGTGCATGGGCCCACTATACACAGTATGGATGATTGTATTGGGCCAGAAAACAAAAGTCTGCTTCTAATCTGCAGTTCTGGTAAAGCTGAGACTTTGAAATGTTAATATATCTTTTTTATTTCGCCATAGGAAGACATGGTTTTCTATCATTACTATGATGGCCCTGCTGACCTCTCAATCCTTACGAATGTTGCTGACTTTCTAAAATAACCTAGAATTTAATGTACAGTTTTTTTTTTTTTCTGTAGAGCTTTGTCCAATTGTTTTCCTGATAAAAAGGAAACCCATTCATAATGGGTACTAAACCCATTTTAAAGAGCCGGGATTTAATTTTATGGTTCTGATTTAATGTCTCAAACACCACAGGATTTTTTATTTTTATTTTTTCCTGTAAGGTAACTAATAATGAAAACTGTCTACAAAACTCAGGGAGGACCTTCAGATAAGAGCACCAAAGCTAGAAATATTTTAAAAGCTCAGCATCCACAAGCAGTTAATGGGATACTATCTCTTTGTGGGATTGATTTACTTGTAGTGAGTGGCAAAATCACCACTGATTCCAAGTGTAATAAGGTCTTGTCATGGATGTAGAGAAAAGCTCATGTTTAGGTCATAGATGATGTGGTTTAACCCAGTAGGTAGCTCAACACCATACAGTCTCACCCCTCCCAGAGTGTCTGGGGAGAGAACTGGGAAGAAAGCAACAAAACAAAGTAAAACTCGTGGGTTTAAATAAAAAAATATATTTAGTTAGAGAGAAAAGGAAGAGAAAGTAGAAATAATGATAGTAATGATAATAATATTATATGTATTTTCACAGCAAGTAATACTGAAGGCAGTTGCTCACCACCCTCCAATAAATGCCCAGCCAGTCCCTGAGCAGCGGCTGCTCTCCTGGCCAGCTGCACGTGATTTTATACCTTTTGCATGATGCCATATGGGATGGAATATCCCTTGTGGCACGTTTAGGTCAACTGTCCTGGTTCTGTTTCCTCCTCGAGCCCCCTCAGCCCCCTCACTGGCAGGACAGGATTGGAAGCTGAGAAAATGAAACATCCCTGGCTCTGTACAGAACTGCTCAGCAACATCTAAATATCAGTGTGTTATCAACATTGTTTTTCTCCTAAAGCCAAAACACAGCATCATACCAGACACTATGAAGGGAAAATCAACCCTGCCTCAGCTGAACCCAGGACAAGAGAGCTCTGAAAAATTTGCTGATGGAATAGCAGTTGAGCGATGAGCACTTTTACAAGGCTGGTTCCTGCCTAGGTGCCTAACTGATAATCCAACTTCTGAAAATCTGGCACCCCATGGGGCGTGATTCTCAACTAAAAATTTGGGCTACTCTAAAATAGCAATTTTGCATAAATAACACATGGAAAATCTTTGGCTGTTATCATCCACACACACACACAAAAGAAAAAAAAAAAAAGCAGGAGCTAGGAAGAAATATAGACAATATGACTTAGTTATGCTTTTTAGCTTCTTTTCACACAGTGCTGTAATTCTGAACAAAACAAGATCTCAAGTCATTGCGTTCTACTGTAGGAAACTGATTAAACTGAAACAGAATTTCATCTGAAACAGGACACTAGCACTAGGAAATGAAGGCAGATCGTCTGCAGGTGTGTTTCTTCCTATGAGGCAAACTCACGTCAGGAGGACTCCCAAGTGCTTCCTACACCCAATCTGTGTAACATAACGTCCATTTATTAATTGACATTTACTTCATATAGCATATCAACCTCTTCTGAAATGATATTTTTCTATGAAAGGAAAAACATGTTTTTTTGATGAAGCCAATGAAGTATTCTGGCAGCAGAAAACGATGCTGCTCTATCTAGTTACCTTTTATGGGCTTCATTTGATGTTTTTTCCCCTGAGAAGCACAAGCACTTTATTTGATTTTTTAGTTGCTCAGACACGTTTGGTTCAGCTATAATAAGCATTTCAATGAGATCCCTGGTGATTTATCATGCTTTGAATTCATCTGTGCTCTCATTGTGTTGCCAAAGTTTTACAGTCTTTCTTATGAGTCTGATTACTACCATAAAAGAAAACTGTAGGAAACCTGGCTTGATTTAAGTAGTTGAAATCTTCAAGTCAAGAATTCATTCTTTCTGTAAAGTAGTTTTACCTTTCCTTACACTAGCATATGAAATATTCAAGCTGAGTAGGATAGCTCTAACATAGTAATTCTCTATAGTTACAGTAGTGCTGCCAATTAATGTTTTGACTCACATGTGCATGTATGTGCAAAAGAAGAGAAAAATAATACTTGTAATATCAACATCATAGGCTAAAATTAAACATTTCTGTAAGTATAGATAATAAAAACTGTGAATTCTTTTGCTCAATTCTGCTTTTGAAAGCTGGAGCTTAAATTCAGAATAAACCTCTTGGTTAAACCATACAACACTTCAAATATGACTCTGAATTCTGCTATTGGAGGCTTCAACTTCATGGTTTGTAGGGCAATGCGATTTTGCTTTTTGCCTAGAAAACATCTCTGAGAGGAAGCTGGCTTGAGAAAGAGGTCTTGTGTATGGATTTGATTACTCTTAGACTGAAACTGAAATGAGAAATTGAATTGGCTATCCCTTTCCCTGGGTTAGAACACTCAGCATGAAGGTAAAACTTTAAAAATACATGACTGCACATTAAAAAGACACTGAGCACTGGTCCTAGAAGTAATATTTCAATGGTGCAAGTAAAAACGTGGAACTAATCTCTGTCCTTTGTGAATGTGGGAAAGAGGTTAGTACTAGGCTATCAATTTAGAAGTGATTAATACTGTTTATATGAGTTTATCATGAACTGCACATCTAGTCTATTTTCAGTAGACTGTGAAGAGAGTTGTCTAAGAGATGAAACAGTATGGATATTGCATACAGCATGCACGCAGATCGTAGCACTTATACATCTTGGCCATTTGTAATGGCTGTGGAAAGTCTTCCTCCAGCCTCCTCAACGAGGTGTAGCAAAAAATGAAAGTGGAGAGAAAAAGAGGAAAAGAGGAACCTGAGCCTTCCCACCAATACACTGCGTTCTTTATTGCCAGGCTCTGTGCAGACCCACTGTTCAACATGAGGGTAGCCTTAGACATCATCTGGAGACAATTTGGGAAACCCTGGCATACTGCATATAGAATTACATACTGAGGGACAGGAATTGAGATGTTACAATCCATATTTTCACAATATGGGGCATTTATGCAATTCATACTGAGTCTATGCTATGAATGCGATCAGGAATACTGAGTACAGCATTGAAGACTGAGAATTCACTGCAGCAAAAAAGATCAGTAACAACACTCTTGTAAGCAATAGATAAGTATAGAAAAAGTGTCAGAATTAATTTCATTAATATGGTGTGCTAATTTTGAGGATAAACCTGTGTTAACTCAAAAGATCTATAAACAAAAAGAAAAACCACGCAGAGTTGCACACAAGGCAAATTGATTGAGGAAAGTAGAAGAGGTTGTTCTACCAAATATGCTGAGAGATCTTTCTTGTTAAATTGAATTTGGAAGATATCCACGTACAAAACTTTGTTAGCCAAAGTGCTCCAGATGGATATGATGTTGAGCCAACAGCCAGCTATATCAACGCTTTTCATTGACTTGGGTTCTGCAGAATGAAATGGCAGTAAAATTTTGAAGACATGATTCCTTTTATTATTACTAATGCTGTAAGTGGCATTTTCCCTTGCCTATCAACATCTAATTATTGGTATGCACCACCATCAGTACTGTTTCCACCTATTAAATTCTGAGTCTTGTTGATTAATTTGATGTTTTACAAATAAAGTAATCTCCACTACTTGATTTAATCCATCTTTCCATCTTATGGAAATACCTAAAGTGTTTAATCTCTTTAAAATAAATCATAATTTCTCAAGCTAGAACCACCTACAGTATATATCATATTCATACAAATTTCTCAGAATGACAAAAAAAAAAAAAAAAAAACC
>JACDJE010000076.1:196127-233690 GCA_016647715.1 Pavo muticus
AGAGGAGAGGAGAGGAGAGGAGAGGAGAGGAGAGGAGAGGAGAGGAGAGGAGAGGAGAGGAGAGGAGAGGAGAGGAGAGGAGAGGAGAGGAGAGGAGAGCTGTTGTAGTTTCCATGGAAATAAATAGGAAACGTTACTTTTGGAGCAACTTGCAGCTCAAGACAGTTCCTGTTCACACAGCTCAAATGCCTGACTGCTTCAGGACTGAACAAAAAATATATTATTGAATACGTTATCCAAATGTATCTTGAACACTGATAGGCATGAGACATTAACCACCACAATAGGAAGCATGTTCCAGTGTATACTACCCTCACAGTGAAGACATTTTTCCTTACATCTATTCTGAACCATTCCTGGTGCAGCTTTGTGCCATTTTGACAGATCTGACAATAGACTGCCACCTCTGTGTCCACTTCCTCTGCACAAGAAGCTGTGGACAGTCATGAAGTCTCCTCTGTCCCTTCTTTTCTCCATACCAGACAATCGAAGTGTCCTTAGCCTCTCCGCATAGTGCATCCCTTCCACCCCTTTCATACCAGCTTTGTTGCCCTCCTCTAGATGCTTTCAAGGCCCTTGACATCCTTAGCATATTACAAACGCTAGAGCTACACACAGTATTCAAAGTGAGATCATGTCAATGCTAAATCTGGCAGAAGAATCTTTTGACTGGCTGATTCTGCTGTGTTTAATGCACCCCAACACGCAATCTGCCCTCCTGGCTGCCAGGGCACACTGCTGGCTTATGCTGAGCTGCTGTCACTCAGCACCCTGGCATGCCTTTCTGCTGCCATTTGGCTACTCATCTCCCAGTTTGTACCTGTGTCCAATATTATTGTATCCCAGGTGCAGAACATGGTGTTTACCTTTGTTGAACTTCATGACGTTGATGATTACTGAATGGCCCAATGTGTCTAAATCCTACTTCAAAGCCTCTCATCCCTCTGGGGATTCAAGAGCACCTCCCAGTTTAGCATCCTGCTGAGGATGGATTTCACTCCTACATCCCACACTGAAAATCTTAAACAGTGCAGGCCCTAGAATTGAGCCCTGGGGAACACCACTGGTGGCTGTCCACCAGCCAGATGCAGCCCCATTTACTAAAACACTTTGAGCAATATTGTTGAGCCAGTTCATCACCAAGCAAAAAATGAACACAGATGGACACTGTGTTCAGAAGGATGCCATGAGGGATGGTATCAAAGGCTTTACTGAAATCCAAAAATACTATGTTGTCACAGACGGAAATAAACTATGCTATACTGCACTCATGAGATTAAAGCTAGGACACATTTATTGACATAATACAGACATAATGTAGTGATTTAACACTGACTTAACAAAATTCAACATAGCTGGATACATTTGATTATTTACTGCATAGAGAGCTGGATTTAACACACACATACAGGATGCCCTCCTGTTGAGTCACAAGGCTCAGATTAGTTCTCCTTGAACCACAGAGGTAAGGAGCCTAGGTGTGGCAGAATCTGATGCTGCTGTTCCTTTACAAATACAAATCTCTGCTACCCCCATCATGGGGAAGACACTACACTGTTCATACTTGTAATTGAACCATAATATATGTTTGACCACTAGATACTAGCCTTTGCTGTAATTTTGTCTTCCACAGTAAAAAAAATACTTCTCATTTTCCTTCTTTCCTTCCTTCCTTCCTTCCTTCCTTCCTTCCTTCCTTCCTTCCTTCCTTCCTTCCTTCCTTCCTTCCTTCCTTCCTTCCTTCCTTCCTTCCTTCNAAAAAAATACCGGGGGAGAAATCAAAAATGCATAAAAGTTTGATGTGCAAACATACAAGAAATATAGCGTGCATTAAAACATGCTACTGTAAAGACTCTTGGATTTTTCACAACACACTTAAAGGCAGAACATTTCTTTAAAATTCATGATGTCATTTCACTTGCTACGATCCCAGGAGGAATAGCTAGCAGGTAATTATTTTTTATAACATTTTCTTTCCCACCCTGGAGCACTTTTCTATATACACTGAATATATTTAACACTTCATTATTCAACAACCATTTATCATACCTATAATTAGTTGTTAAATAAGTGAATAACACTGAACAGGATTTTTTTTTTTTTTTTAATAGGAACTTTTTAAAACACAGACAAGCTGTTGTATTATTCTCAACCTTTGCTGGAAAATAAATAAGCAAAACCGAAACATATTCTCGACAAGTAAAATAAAATCCTAACTGACAACTTTTGTGCCTGTTCAAGCAGGTACAATTTTGAAATTACTGACATATTAAGTTTTCATGCACCTTGGAAAAAACGGTTATGTACTGAAAATGCTGACAACCTCCTTTCTACAGTACTGCCATCAGATGCTGATATAATTAAATCCCAAAGTAAGGTGCAGGATGTTAGTGAAACAAACCGTCATTAATTTTGCAATGATTTATGATCTGCAGCTAACAGGAGAGCACCAACAGGACAAGAAAATTGCACACATTAAGAGGAAACATTTTCCATTGAAGTTTTTAAGGAAAATGTTATCATTCACTTTCCTAAATGGAAGATTTTCATACATGTTTAGGCACCAATAGACAGAAATAGTTGTCTATTATGATTCCAGAAGTCTGTAGTTACTTGAATTCTGCTTTTATTTTTGGTAAAAATCAAGAATCTATAAATACAAAAAAATCAAAAATGATGCAATAGAAAAACATCATGTGATACTAAAGCTTTTTGTTTTCAGGTGAAGTGCTTTAAATATAATTTTCAACAAAAAATGATAAACAGATAATCAAAATTGGAAAGGTTTCCGGGAGCAGCGCCCACTTAGCCAAAACTACATCTCAGACAGGTGTATATAGCATGTCCTATAGGTCACAGAGAACATGATTTATGGTATGTCAAGAAAAGATAGCAGTAGTAATGAATAACAAAAATCAAGAAGATAGTCAAGGAAGGCAATATCATTTAAATACCTTCTTATTCTCTGCAAGAAAACATACTAGGAAATGGAAAAACCACTTCAGCTTCTGTATGTTGCTCATTTCTCTCTTCGTCCTCCTGCAGTCTCTCTTCTCCCACTAAAAGCTGAAATACATGCCCTCACCTGCTGGGTTGGGTCCATCTACACATTTCTAAATTGCTTCTGTGTACGTGATGTGTTTCTATACTTATACGTGGAGTTGTTCTTGGTTTACACAATGGGACTGTGGTGGTCTGATGCACTATCTAAATGAATGGAAGAATGAAAAAATAATTAATTTTTTCTTTTTTATGTTTTTTTCTCCCCACATATATGTTGCTCATTTCAGTGTGACAATTACCCTGTGAAAACAGCTGGCTCATGAGCTGATACTTAAAGAGCAGATGACAGCCAGCATGCCAGTGGAAGACTAGTTGGACAGCTGAACAGATGCGATACTTTACAAGAAGATTTTTATATCCCTAATAAACGTTATATTGCTGAAGATAGCATAAAGAGAAAATAGTGATGTAGATGCCAGTGATAGTTCCTAGTCTGCCTGAGAGTATTTGTATGGTGAAAAGACATATTTTCCAACAAATAAGATGCACATTTTTTCCTATATTTTATAGGAAAAAAAAAAAGTCCTCTCTTCTTTACTGTTCATTGCAAAATGCAACAAAACAAATCTTGATGCCCTTTGGGTAAGCCACAGAATACAGTGTTTTAGCACTCCACAGTTCTAGGAACAAGTTGGTAAGTTTCCAAACGAAGGAGATTAGACTTTGCTCTAGATTTCCATTGCAGTTATTTTGTTTGAGTCAAAAGCAACCTGGGCTCAGTTTGGGCTTCCATCAAAATAGATCAGCTCTGATTCTGGTGGCATAATTCTCTATTAGACCACTTCTGATTAAATTTTTTAGTCTAGGAAAGAGAATCTTTTTTTAATATTAAAGGAAGCCATGATAAGTTTCTTGATTCAGTGTATCTTTTCTATAAATCAAGAAAAAGAATCAATGGAGGCACAGAGGTTGCATTGTTCTATTAAGCACTTCTCAATTCAGTTCCAGGATAACCACTGCTACTTACTGCACTCATTCTTGCTCTTATTATTTGAGAACTGGGAAATTGAGACAATTTCATATATTTAATGAGCCGAATTATAATTATTATAAAGCAAACAAAATATCAGATGGAAAATAATTAAGTTGTCTACCATATATTTTCAATTCTATGAATTGGAGTTATTTTCAAAAAACACCCCTGCTCTTCCACCATGTAGCTACATTGTCTTATATGAAGTAGCACCTAATGGAAATCGAGACATTAAATATCTTTTTAGTGGCATTACACTGACTGTAATGAACGATCTTTTTCGTGCAGTGTCATGAACTTCTGCTAGGAAAGGCAGCCTCCATCTCAGCAGCATACAGGCTGCAAGGTAGAACATTTTAGATGCATAAAATTATTAGTTTGAATTATTCACAGGCAGGGCTACAAAAATAGAATACTTGATTAACACAGCATAACCAGAAGTGTGGGTATTTTACAGCATGCCACTTTTACAATTGCACCCCAAGTAATTATTTTTTTTCTCAAACTGAATTATTTGCACCAACTTGGGCATTTCAGCTGCTCTTTGTTAATAATTATGTGAATAACTTTTTCTTAATGTAGTTGCTACATTACATTACATTACATACAGTACTTTTATTTTGGAGAAAAAACAACAACTGGATTCTGTTTTATCTTTGGTTATGAATTATGATTGCATATTTGAACGCAGAAAATAGGAACATACATTCTACGCATTAACCTGAGAAATAACTTAAAGAGCATGGGATACTAGAGAGATGAAATCTCCATTAACAGGAATAGCATGACTGTTTTTCAGATTATATTCTTATTTACATTTTCATAGTTCACAGAACAGTGATTTTCACTCTGAAATTCAAGATACTTAAATTTATAACCAGCACAAGGATTTAAATGAATATATGTACATGTGTATTAAAAGTTTCCTTCCAAAAAAACTTTCACAGAATGATTGTACTCTATTGAGAACATTTCAAACGTAATGCAAACATCTGAAACAGATCTTTAAAATTCAGTATTAGGTTTTTTTGGCTGGTGCAACCAGTCAGTACCTCTGACTTGCACGGAAGTACTATTTCTTAGGGTTGAAGTAAGCTAAATAAAATTTAGTTTGTTAGAATAATATCATACTCAGCCCTGTGTTTGACCAGCAGTTTTTGTTCTTTTAGGGAGTACTGGAAATTACTCTTTTGAGTACTCTTTTTTTGCTTTTATTGCTGAAAAGGATGAAAGAAGAGAAAAGTTCAGGGAAATACTTCAGACTCTAAAACTTGAGTTTGCATGAAATTTGCACTGACTTCAGCTGTCTTATTCTCATATTCTGTCTGTATTCATTGCTATAAATAAGCAAAAATACAGACTTGAATATGTGAACATCTGATTAAAGTTCTGATCTTAACTTTGCAGTAAATCTGGAATTTCTTTGCTGAATTCATGAGTAACAGATTATTCATATGTCTGTATAACTAAAATAAAAAATGATACCAAAGGTCACTTCTTCAAAAAAAAAAGAAGAGATACTGGGTTCTGTGATGCAGTCGTTTGAGCTTTCAAATAATGCCTTGGTTGCCAGCAATTGACAGTCAAAATTGTCTTGTCTTGGGAAAAAGGTACTACTCCATCTTTATGTCATGCAAAGATAATTCTTTCATGGAAGTTCAATATACAAAACAATACAGCTAGAGCATGAACAGTGAGGCTATTCTCAGCACTGCTATTGATGTGGTATGAATTCCATATCTCTTTTTGAGTCAAATTTGCAATTCTGCCTTCATTTCATCCAGTTCTCAGTGCAACAAGTTGTTAACATCCCCTATTGCAATTAAAAGAACAGTTGGAGCTGCTGTACTTTTAAGAGCCCTGAGGGTTTTGTCCCCTTTGTAATTGAAATGTATCTAAATATATACATATACATATAAACCGTAGTTGAATTATGAAGTCATGTATATAAGCAGTGGCCATGTAACTATTTCCACCGATATCCACCGAGATTCATTTTAATCATTCTTCACAAATTTATAGATGTCAGAGGTCCAGGCCTTCTTTATGGTTTGCACTGTGATCCAGTGTTGATTAACTTCATTATTTTGATATAGGGTTAGAAATTCCTCTGAATTTGGCAGAGTGGTGAAATGGCATTATATCAGGAGTTACATTTCTCCAGTATGTTAAGCACTCATGATCTCAGTGAGTGACTCAACATATTTCATTGTACTTTGCTGTTTTTTATAGAACCCTAGTTGGAATAATAAAAGAGATTTTGTTAAGGTGACTTAACATAAATAATTTTCAGTAGAGAGAATAGAGGTGAGGTCTGACGTCCTACAGACTAAGAACAGATTTGGTTGTGTCCCTGTTAAAATAAATTCTTCCATTGTATTTATCTAAACGTGGAGAAAGTCCAGGTTGGCAGCTTTCATTTTACCAACAAGCTTTGATAGTTGCAGTGAATAAATAAAATCCATCTCCAATTCTTTTTAGAGAGGTGCAATCATATACTAACACACAAAAAACCCTCACCATAATTAAAATGAAACAAGTAGGCCGTAAGGTGTGCAGGTAGACATGAATAAAATGCTCTGTAGAGAGGCAAAAATAGAAGCTGACAGTTAGACAAAATCTATGAAAATCATCTCAGTTACTCTTATGAGGATAATGACATACCCCACGCCTCTCTTTGTTTCTTCTCAACTTCTTTCCTTTGCCTCTCCCCTATCTAAACTTCAACCCATTGTATTACTAGTTGTATAAGTAATATTTCCAAGACATTATCTTATATAGTTTCTTTTGTTTAACTCTTACTAAAGCTGAATTGCTTTTTTTAATTTAAAGTCTTTTTTTTTGTTTGTTTTGTTTTAAAGAGCTTTTTTATTTCATAAAAAGGACCAGTATTCACAGATTATATTATTTATATTCATAATTCCAACTATGAATACTTAGAAGTATTGATGTAAACAGATATCCAGCTTAGATTTCAATCTGAAATGCATACAAAATTGACTCGAGGTTAAAAGAGAAATTATGATGTATCACTATGCTGTGCAAAATCCATTCATTCTGCTTACCTGTTCATTCTCTTGACTGAAAGTGCTTTCCATAAACAACTTTAACATAAGCCCTGAAAGCAAGAGATCTAGCTAATGATAACCTGTATCAGTTGCTATATGTTGCAAATGAATAATGTAGCATAAATATAATCAGTGGCTAGGATTTGTCACTGAGGCTTTGCAAACATGGCCACATTTCACTTCACAATTATTTCTCAGTAATATTTTCAGCTTTTTCTCCATGGTGAAATTTCATTGTGCCTTTCAAAGGTCATAGCATATTTCTGTCAAAGCAGCACAACGCGATTCTGAATACAAAACTGCAAATTTCTCCAGTTTGCTGTAAATAGAACCTAAGCATTTTGATGCAGAAGCTTCTGTCCTGAATAGCTTTTTTGCATCTGAAATTTAAGATACAGCAATTACGGTTAGTTTTCTGAATAGTAAAAAATGTTATTAGCCTAATTTCTAGTGAAGAGTTTGCATTTTTCATGACATTAACAGAGTCACAGAATCACAGAATTGCAGCGCTGGACGGGACCTCAAGAGACCACTGAGTCCAACCCCTCTGCTAAAGCAGGTTCCCTACAACAGGTTGCATAGGTTGCTGTCCAGATGGGTCTTGTATATCTCCATAGAAGGAGACTCCACAACCTCTCTGGGCAGCCTGTTCCAGTGCTCTGTCATCCTTAATGTAAAGAAGTTCTTCCGCATGTTAATACAGAACTTCTTATGTTGAAGTTTTAGGCCATGCCTTGTTCAATCCACATCGTCTCATACTTATGTCAAAAGTATGGCCACATTAGTTTTTAGTTTAGTCCAATACCTGTTTCTCCTCGCAGCACATTAACTTCTTGCTTTTAACTTGTTCTTTTCTATCTTTTGTCACTTTTTGGAGACACTGTTAAAATAGAAATAGTACAAGTTCAAGGAATAAATTATATAGGCAAATATATCTCCTTAATTCCATTCAACTTACATCTACCATTTATTCTTTGATATTCCTTCTTCTGTTGATGAGTACTACTTAGGCACAGGAGGACATACCCGCAGATCCTGTGAGTATACAGCTGTTGCACAGATGTCAGGCCCTCCCTAGTTTCCCCATTACATTTCAGCAGCATACTTACGTGAAGAATGTGGTTGTTTATCTCATTTACATTTATCTGGCATAAATATGGCAGTGTAGACTAATAACTATATGAGAAGCTCAGCTTAATAATCTATCAACAAATATTTGGGAATCTCCATAGCCACAAGAACTAAAACAGCTCTCGGCCATCTTTTTTCTTAAATGAAAACAAACCAACAAACAAAAACAGATAAAATACACAAGCTATCAGATGAGTAAATAGCTTTATATTGGGCAAAAGCTGTGTAGAAATTGCTGATGAGCACTTTCCATTTCCAGTTTCATGAATTCTCTCCTCAAATGTGGCTCACTTAGTGATTCTGTTTAGTCCTTTCTTTGTACTGGGAGCTTAGCATCGAGCTGTTTGTAAAGAAGTGAATAAGGTGTATAATATAAATGCTTATTTAGCCATTTAGAAGACTGAGAAGAACTTTTTTTCTGTATTCTTATCCATTATTTAGGAAAGTTTCTCTTATTCTCTATTGAAAAGACATTTGCTAGCAACTAACAGCTATAGCTATCTAATTTTAAAGTAATTTTACAGCAAACGGTCATGACTGTTGAAATATTACTGTGAAAATACCTCTTGTTCTCCAATACTAAACATAGAGATCAATAGCAGCTTGCTTTTTGTCTTTCGCCATTTTACTGATTTTTTAATTAGTATTAGAAAATTTTAAATACGTATTTTCATTCAAATGGTGTTGTTTTGGAAAATTGCATAACAGCCATAGGAGTATACACCACGGTAACTCCTCTGAGAACTAACTTTTCTTTTGTAAATGTCATTTAGGCTTCAGATAACGTATCTGTACATAGATATCTCTCCTGTAATTGATCCCATAACACTACAGAAACTTTTAGAAATTATTCAAAAATTGTCAGCGCTTTACTCAGTGACTTTGAAGATGGAGAAAATACCATCTGTCTGTGTAATGAAATTCAGAATTATATATGCTGAATTACATTAACAATTACATTCAGTATAAGAACGGTTTATTATAAAACTCTTTGGGAATTCATTTTTGCTACACCAAGCTCCCTTCATTCAAATATCCTTCATTATCAGTAGATCCCTCTGAATATAGAATTCAAGAGAGCTATTAAGAGTGAGGCAGCAAAGATATTTCACTTCTCTGATTACCACCATGCTACTTTATGAATACATTTTGCTATACAGTTTATAAACTCAGAGGAGGATTACCTGAGCTATGTCAATTACTGCTTGAGCTCTCTGGCCTGCTAAAGAATGTTCTTTTTTGTCTGTGACACCTACATGGATGCTACAGGTAGCATGTATTTGAAATGGTTAGTAATAGAGACAAGAAGTTGAATCTAATGATGCCCCTTTCAATAGGTATGTCCTTTGCATCATGGCCTCTGAAACCAGTATTTAAGACTCTTCTTGACTTCTGTATTACACCTGTCACAGTCTGTAACTTGCAGCAGTGGCATCTGCTTTAAGATACCTTAGCTACATGTGTGGGATGATAAAAATATATATATATAGATATTAGAAACACGCAATACATGGTTTCTTAACATGTTCTATTGTTTCTTCGTAGTATCAGTCTGAAGTAATTTAATCCACCTCAATGACAAAGTTGCCTGGTTTTGCTTTCATTATACAGTTTTTATTAGTTATTGCACTGTGTCCATAAAATGTACTCCTAGACAGAAGGAGACATAGTAAATCTGTCATATTCTTTTGAAATATCACCTTGCCATGAAGCCACTACTACAAATGAAAGCATATCCAAAATGTTTCATGTTAGAAAAGGTCAAGTTAGCAAAAGAACAATTCAGGAACAGATTTTATATCTGTGGAACAATATTACAATTAGTGTCAAAATAAAAATTTTACTAAATAAAAACTTTTATTAAATAAATTTTTTATTATTATTATTATTATTATTATTATTATTATTAGGAATAAGCTTTTTTAACTGAGTAAACATGCAGATATTTCAATTACTTAAGTTCAACAACATGTGATATTATGATATCTCATCTTAGCTGACTGCTTTCCTAGCAGGATCTTGAAACAAATTAGTAGAAACAAATTCTTTCTAAATGTCTTGTGGCCCCCAGTTTTTTTTTAATTTTTCATGAAGACTCTCCATCTGCAGTAGGAGTCAAATCATTTCTTTCCTACTTCAGTTGAGAGTTTTTGGCATCCTCCTCCTCATGGAGTTTTGGATTTGGGTAAGAGCTGTGGTGACTCCTCATATCTAGAAAACTCTACCAGTACAGTACAGTATCTATTCAAGTAACATATGGTTTCAGATAAAGACTAAAATTCAAGGTTATGCATTAGGTTACGAACAATTTATGAAAAAGCTTTTGATTTTTTTTTTTTACTTTATTTTTAAAATATTGTCAGGAAATCTTTTTTGTTTTATTATAAAAATCACAAAGTGACATAAACATATTAAAGTTATACTGTGTTAGTGTTGCCCGTTGCTTTTTTCATTGTTTTTTCATCTGGGCCTGTTTTTTATGTTTTTGTTTGTTTTTGTTTTTTTTTTTGTGATTTCTCCCTTCTAGTTTCATATTTTAAAATATCAAGTCTTTGGTATTTTTCTTTCAAGAGAAGATGCTTAAATCTTCTTAATGGTTAACTTATCTGAAAGTGTTTAAATGGTTCTTTATAGCTATTTGATACTAGCATTGAAACTTAGCAAGAATTAATTTTATTAAGAACTATGAAACTCACTTCATTTTCATTCTCAGATAATCCAATTTTTATAGACTGATAAGAATCGTTTAATTTAAAGGCTGTATATAGCTGCTGAATAACACATATATGTACACTGCATTCAGAATTTTTTATCATACTTCACAGTATAAAGTTCTTCTGCAAGGCTTTGAAAAGAAACAACATGACATTATGATTTCTGCCAATTTATTTTTCCCTTCTTTCAAATAAATATAAAAAAGCTATACATAGCTCTTTCCAATTCATTATTGCAAAAATCACAAGGAAGGAAAATGAAAATCAAATGATAGAAGCTGGGAACTGAATGGAAAAATACTGATCTACAAGTCATTAAACAACTTATTGCTCTGTAGAAGACTTTCTTCAAGGACTGACAATAATACTTCAAATCTCTGGATTTACCTCAGTTCAGATAGTAGTAACTCAAAATAATCCAGCCAGTCTGTTTTAAAAATTTTATAGTATGGTTGGGCTGGCCTCCAGTGAAACAGAAAAATGGACATTAACATGGGACAGGAGAAAGCTAAATGAACTGTCTTATCTAGAGATGCAGTGAAGCACTGAAATGTAATCTGTATATTTCATTTTGAGTAGATGGGCCTATCTATCTCAACTCTAACCTGTAAATCCAGTTGGTACTTGGCAGATACTTGTTCTGCTTTTGCTCCTCAGCACTGTCTCAAAACCAGACAAAATAACAATATTTCAGTATTGGCTTGCATTAACAGAAAGAGAAAACAGAAAAAAAAGTAAAAATTCACAGCAAAAGTCCTGGTTAATTCTTTAGATTCAGCTATTTTTACAACACTTTTAATAATCTCTATTTTCCTTCACTCACATTAGTATTGAAATAGGAAATCCAAAATTTTGAAGCTCAAGCGACCAGTTGCTGAAACACAACTTTATTATAAATATGCTACTTAAAATAATGATATTGTTATTTATACTTTGTTTGTTATACTTTGGTTTATTTTAGGAAATATGCTTTTCTATGAGGTTTTATTGCTCATTATAACTTTCAGTATACTTGAGCTATTTCAGTTATGTGAATGTTTACTTTAAAGTGCTAGTGAAAAATGGGAAAATAGGCAAATCTAATGGATATTGAAAAGTCTGGGAATGAGTGAATTATGAACTTTCTTATCTTCAGGCTAAGCAAACACAAGTCCCTAAAGTTCAAATTGCTCATTACTGACTGACATCCTATACAAACGAAATAGTCAGCTTCTGTAGCTCTCATCATAGAATCATGGAATCACAGAATCATGGAATCTTAGAATCATACAATCAAAAAATGGTTAGAGTTGGAAGGCACCTTAAAGATCACCTACTTCTGACACCCCCTGCAACGGGCATAGCTGCCAACAACTAGATCAGGCTGCCCAGGAACCCATCCAATCAAACCTTGAACACCTCCTGAGATGGGGCATTCACAGCTCCATGGGCAACTTGTGTCAGGGCCTCACCACTCTGAATCAAGAATTTCCTCTTAATATCCAAACTGAATCTCCTGTTTTTTGTTTAAAGCTCTTTCCCCTTGTCCTATCACTATCAGAGCACATAAAATGTTGGTCTCTATCTCTTTTATAAGCTCTCTTTAAGTACTGAAAGGCCACAACAAGGTCTCCCCAGATCCTTCTCTTCTCCAGGCTGATTAAGCACAGCTCCCTCAACCTTTCTTCACAAGAGAGATACTCCAGCCCTCTGAGCATCTTTGTGGCCCTCCTGTTCCAACACCTCTATGACTTTCTATGACTTTCTTGTTCTGGGGACCCTGTCTGGATACAGTACTCCAGATGGGGCCTCACCAGCACAGAGTACAAGAGGACAATCGCTTCTGTCAACCTGCTGGCCACCCCTCGTTTCATGCAGCCCAGGATACAGTTTTGGCCTTCTGGGCTGCAAGCACAGACTGCTTGCATCAAGCTTTTCATCCACCAGAACCACCAAGTCCCTTTGGATGGCATCCCTTTCTTCTGTCAAATCAACTGCACCCCTCAGCTTGGTGGTGTCCATGAACTTGCACTTATCCCACACTGTCTAGGTCACTGATTAAGATATTAAAGATGTTAAATAGCTCCGGTCCCAAGACAGACCCCAGAGGGACATTAATCCTCACTGATTCATCCTGTCCTGGTTACAGCTGGGACAGAGGATGACAAACCAGGTGACTTTTGCTAAATATGTATCCCAGTTTTGAATGTCCCAGCACCTAGTGCTCTCAGTGTGGTCTTTAACAGTATCGCTTGATTTTCCCAAGGGATGTATATATTTACTGTCATGAATGAAACAGAATATGAAAATTAATGTAATTTATTGCCAATTGCTAAAGGCTACAGCACTCAGAAATTAAACTAAAAACAGCTTCCCCCCATCCACCCTCTTCTACCTCCTCCCCATGAGTAAAGCAGCAAGGAATGGGGGCTGCAGTCAGTCTGTAATGCTTCATCTCTGCTACTCCTCTGTGGTCACCTCCCCCTGCTCCATGTGGGGTCCTCTGGGACCATCAGTACTAATCTGATCCCACATGGGCTTCCCACAAGCTTCAGCTTTTCAAGCACTGCTCCAGCATAGGTTTGTACCACAGGGCCCATCCTCTAGGAACCACTCCAGCACAGGGCCCTGCAAATTCTGACACAGGGCAGCTGCTGGGCTCTGCTAATAGAGGGACCCCTACAGCAATCTCACTGCTCTCAAAACCTGGATAGATAAGCCCAATACTCTTTGAAAACTCAGTAAAACACCATATTTCTTTCCACACTGTAATTTTAACATTTACAGAATGAGATTTTTTTATCCACCAAGATGCAAAAGTACATTTAAATATATATATTTTATTCTTTCCTCTGTTCATATCATAAGTATTTTATTTTTCTTTTTTACTTTTAAATGGCTTTTATGATCTGATATAATCTCCCCTCTCCTAGCACTGCTTTCTCATATTTCATGCAGTTTTTGTTTCAGTCTTTTAAAAATTATTAATATTTTACCCTCGATTCATTTCACAGTTCCTAACACGATGGCAAGAATATGTTTTTTGCCTTGCTTCATAAGAATTTTGTCCATTTAGAATTGCAAATACAGTTTTCCAGCCTTTCACAATATCTGGCCACCATAGTTGTGGATTTCATCATGGGATCTCATATAACAGATCTGCTGTGGCATACTGCTTGTTTCTTTTTATGTCTGTTCATCCCTCCTTTGAGAAAATCTGAATCATACAATCATAGAACCATAGTATGTCTGGGGTTGGAAGGGACCCCAAGGATCATCAAGCTGCAATCCCCCTGGCACAGGCAGGGCCACCAACCTCCAGATCTGGCAGTAGAGAAGGTTGGCCAGGGCCTCATCCAACCTGGTCTTGAAAATGTATTTACTTTCTCATACTTGGCATGTCTTTTCTTCCCTCTTATACATAGTTCAGTTATATCTATTTTTAAAATAAACTATATTTATTGGTTATTTAAAAATATTTGTTGTTATTTAATGAGTGCTGAACTATGAAGCTAGCACTGCTGCAGAAAAGAATTTTATACCTGCTTCGTCACTATGTTTCTTGCAGAGTGAATCAAAGTCTTTTATTTGTGTTTTTGCTAGCTAAGTCAGAAATTCTGTTATTTTCCTCAAAAGCTCTTCAAAGTCATTCCTGTCTACTGCTAATCTAACTTCTTCCCGTACTCCATAGAAATACTGAAAATGAATGTCTTTGATCCACAACTCACTGGTCAAAATGTGATGATAGGAAAAAAAAAAAAAACAACTCTGCAAAAAGCTTTGTTTTGTTTTTAGCTCTTGATCATTATACTTGTTATTTTTCTCTGTTCCTTTTATTCCTTTTATTTATCATTAACCAAGTTGCTTATTTCTTTCCAAATTTTAGTCTGATATGTTTATTTACAAAAAGTCTCTAAAACTATACAGATTTTATTCTTTGTCACCGCCTTTCCAAAAAGAAAAGAATTTGAGGCGCCTCAGTACTATAATGACTAGATCAATAAAAGCAGCTAGCTAGAGAACAAAACAAAATGATTGATATAGTTGGTGATAAAAGCTTGAAAAATAATGCCTTTCTATTAATAAATTCAGATATTTGTCAGCAGATAATATGTTAACAGAATCATTATTAGCCTACAGTCTTTTCTAATCTATAAGAGGAAATAAACGAGGGATATTGCAAAAAAATAAATATACTCCCTGAATGAAATCTCTCAGAAGTGCCTACATTTCATGATATAGTGAATGTCTGGCATTTATGAGGCTGCACCTGGATCAGTATGTCTTCTTGTACATGAGAGATAATGATAAATTGGAGAGAGTCCAGCAAAGGATCATCAAAAAAGACAGAAACTTGTGTACCACTATGTTTCTTGACTTCACGAAATTATATCACAATTTCCTTTATCAATAATGATTGTCTTTATCAATAATGAAATATTAATTCTTAGCTGTGACTTCTTATACTTTCTTGAAATGAACAGGTCTATTCTTATTTGTCAAAAATCTTGGTTGTGATCTCCAGCAATCTCTACAAATTTTCTTGTGTTCTACTACCTACACAAGTTTACTCGATTCACAACATGTTTGGGCTGTTTCCATCTGTCAGAAATTATTGTTGTTGCTCCCCACAGAAGTTTGAGTTCTGGTTGATGAAGTGTGTCCTGATGTGTGTGTGTTACAAGTGGACAGTGAGGGCAGGGAGGAGGAAATGTAGTGGACATTATCTGCTGAAACCTGACTGTAATTCCTCTACCTTTTCTTTTTCCTTAAGGGAAGAAATCCAGGTACTGAAGCATAATTTCAGTGCTGTGCTCCACACTTTGATCAGGAAACAGGCACTGAAAGAGAGGACTAGATAGTGATTCACACTAACCAGCTTCCTTGCCAGTTGTGATGAAAACCATGCAATAAATCTGTAGCTAGTGATAAATTCAGCACATATTTTGGGCATTTTCAGTTGTATTTTACCTACTAATGCATTTCCTGCAGAGCTACATATGCCATTTCCCAATAGCTTCAAACTCTCGTGACAGTTTAAAAAATATGCTAGATAAATAATTCATTGTTTGCCCTCTGAACTAGCCCATATGTAGTAGCGGTCTGAGGTACTGGGCAAGGAATGTAAGTCATTATAAGATACATATCCAATGTTTTTGCAAATCTTTTGTGTGACCACATAGAGACTTATGCCCCCCAAATGGTAAATGGTGAATCTATCATTGAGGTATAGATTTTCACCTTTTGTCCTGGAAAATAATGAGTTGTAAGACCTCTTCATTTTAAGTTTGATTTTCAGATATTCTCATCATTAAGCATTTCCTAAGTGGTTGTGTGATAACAAATGTAACATATGCAGAGAGCAGAGCATATAGTCTAGTTATGGTTTATGACTTTTTTTGATGTAACTAAAAATGATCTGAAAAATCAGTAGCATATCTCTCCAAAAAAGATCAGATCAAATCTTCATGTGTGGCACCACTATGACAAAATATATCTCTCCAAGTCATCTTTTATTATATTGTCTTTGAATGTCACTTTGGTTTTTATATTACTATTCATTTATCTTGAGTAAGAGAAAAAGTTTATTGGCTTTATATATGTGTAAGCTAGAGGTGGAAACTTTATATTTTTTCCTTGCAATAGAGCATCAAATGGAGTACCAGATTCCACTACTGTTACACAGCAGGATATGAAAGTCTTGATTGAAGCCCTGTTCATTGCCATGCAGTCACAGATAGGGCCAGTGGGCAGCTGTGGGGCCATTTCCACAGTATGTATGGAATCACACACGTTCTTTTTTCTTAAAACAAACAGACAAACAAAAAAAAAAAAAAAACAAAAAAAAACACCAACCTCCATTCTTTTATTTGAGTTTGTTTCACCTTTTGATTCTACTCAGCAGCTTCAGGATAAATCAATAGCTGATATACCAAACTGAGAGCAGAAAACTTCTACATTCAGTCATATTTCACTTCAAAACAATAACACTGCAGTCACTTAGAGTACAATGAACTTAACTGCAGTTAGAATATATTCCCAGAGTTGTCCCCAGTATTCATTTCTTATGAAGAGTACATTGAAACTCTGTATTTTCCTGACTATAATAAAGAAAACCTAAAAATTAATGTGTATTGTGTCATAAATTTTTAACAAGTTTACTTGCTTAAAATGGAATACAGTTTTCAGAACAGCAGTAACTCCATTTCCTTTTTTTCCCCTTTTATTTATTTCCTTTTATATGTGTTAGAAATACTAAGAAAACCTAGCTTTAGTATAAAGGTTATACTGTAAAATAAAAGACAAAGTATAGAACACTTCCTCAATATTAGTACATTATGCTTCGTAGTTCAGTCTTATTTAGTTTTCCATACATACTAAAGAAGCTTGAATGAGATGGCAAATGTAGTGAAATTAAGAACAGCACTGCTTGTTATGTACATTCTTAGAAATTGCTTGGGAGTGTTGAATGCACCTATTTTAACTGGAAAGTTACATAGATATGGATTATATAGAAGTTTACTGTGTACAGGTGTTGTCTGCCACTCCCTCTTTACTTCGTAGGCATACAGACAATTTCATATAGCCACATTAATCTGCACTTGGCATAGGACTGTTTTTATCATTTTTCCCTAAAGAGTGTTCAACTTAATATTTGCTTTCCAGCTTTTGTGTCTAAAATAACATCACTCACCATACCACTACATACACAGGAAGACAAGGCTCCTGCAAGAAACCACTTTAAGAAACCATTACACAAGTAATAAAATGGGAAATAAAAAAAAATCTTTTCAAAAATTGCATGAGTCCACATCAATTCAGTAAATGAGAAGTGCAAGAAGATACTCTAGATCCTTTGAGCTTTTACTGAGGCTTATCAAACAATAAATAATTACATTTGTTAAATAATGTATTTCTGGATTTATTCAGGAGGTGGGGAGTTTAAATGCTTTGACACACGTTTAAATAAATTATGTCTTTCTGCCAATTGAATTTTGCAGAAAAATTGTTGACTTTGAGGTTGGGCTGTTTTTTAAACAATTTGTTCATTGTTTTTTTATATAACTGCTTTTTGCAGAGCAGTGGGAAATTTGTTTTTGGTTTTTAAGTAAATTCAGATCATTTTCCTTCTTCATTTTTCATATTATAAAGTAAAAATTAAATGACTTAAGTAAAGGAGGGAGAAAAATGGTTCCTGCTACTTTCTGTTTTCACCATCTTATACATATATACTATATATTACTATATTATATATTCTCCTCCATCAGAACAGAAAAATAGAAAATTTTTGTTTTTTTTTCTTTTAAGAAAGAAAGAATTATAGTTTTCCTCCTTTATTCTTTCAATTTCCTTACATCAGAATGGTTAGTATGGAAAAATAGTGATGGTAAAAATGAATAAAATCAAATTTAAGCCTCTGATGTTTTCTGTGTTCATAAATTGTTGTTACAGATGGCTGGGAGTAGTTTCAGGTGATCATTTTGGAATGGCTGCAGATGCTTTTTAAAAATGGACTACAAGAAAAAAGACATCAGGATGTTGCTTGAAGTATATTTAAATGTTTGTATGGATGCAAAAATTTTCTGTTTACACAGCAGTACAAGTTGTCTACTATGACTTCCAACAGAGCTGACAGCTACTTTTGTAGATATTGGCTTGAAGCAGGAAGTAGCATCAGCCAGCTGAAAAAGTCTGCTGCATAAACAGAAGAGTGATGTCACCTGTAGTGGTATTTACATTTAAATAGTTGAAAAAATGAGACATTCAGAGTGATAAACTTGCTCCCACCTGTAGTAGGAATATGCAGAGGAGACTGTGAGATTGATATGGCAAGAGATTTTGCAACAGCAGTTTTTTGCCAGATTCACAGTGGGTTTCCCTCAGGTCTCATGACTGAAGCAATGAGCATGAAATTTAGTAATGTGTGTGTTCAGATCATGTTGCCACATCTTTTCTGCACTCATTGACAAATAATTGCAGTATGAATGGCAAGTAAGACAGGATGCTGTGTTACTGCTGAGTGGAGATGTAGGGTTTTAGGGGGATACAGAACTGAGGATACAGCTGTCGGTAAACATGAGGTTGGATGCTCACCAAACAGATTCAAAAGATGAATAAATGCAGCATGGAAAATGAATTATGAGGTCATGTTTGAGTCCCTAAAGGGACTTCTGCAGTGTGGCTCTTTGTATATAGCCATAACTTGACAGAATTCTATATTGTTCATGCTTATTGGAATATTTGCCCTTCTTTTCACAAAATCCATTGAAGGAAAAAAAGACAACTAAAAAAGCAAGAAGAGGTGAAACTGCCTCTTATACTTTCTTTTATTTCAGGAGTATTGTGACATAGTTAAACACCTGGAGGCAGTGAAATTTGGAGGAAGAAAGGTACATTTAAGGTACAGCTCACAGGGGTGATAAGCTCCACTAAACACAATCATTACCATGCTTTATTAGGTCACTCAGTTAATTTTTGATTGTTGCTGGGAAAATGCTGATTTAGAAAACAAAGAAAAATGAAAATTGAAAATGATAAAAAGGAAGGGGAAGAGAAAGGAAGGGAAAGTAGAAAANGGGGAAGGGGGAAGGGGGAAGGGGGAAGGAGAGAATTAAAAGTACAGTATTTGGTCTAAAAAATGTCCATAAATGCATTTTTATGATATGCAGACCTATTTAACACACAATATATAACTTTTGTCCTTTGACAGATCCTTTTTATTCCTGTAGAATGAAGATTTTAGTGTACTATACTCCAGTTTAGTTGAAGTTTTTAATATGACCTAATCTCAAAAGTGTAGATAATTATTGTTTTCCCCTTGAAATACCTGGTAGAACAGATTTTGACAAAGGGAACAGATGTCAGCATGATATTCAACAAACAAGCACTTAGGACCATGTTTTTAATCCCAGTTTTACCTTAAGCACCACATCACACATTAAAAGAACTGCTGAATTTTAATGCATCGTGACAATCAAAGGGCCGTTTCCTCACTGAGGACAACAGCAAAAACACTGCCAGATCCTTCAGAGTGTTATTAGGAAGACATAATATTTTTTCCCTTGCTTTCAAACCAAAAGACAGAGAATATTAGGTTATTGTGTTACACTAAGGTATCAGGCATTGTGTATTAGCAGCATGAGAGTTTTGTTCCAAAGGATTTGCCTGAAATGCTGCATAAATGAGCTTGCCATTTGGTCACCTGAGTTTAACAAGTTTGAAAGTTTTGGTCATCACAAAATTAAAACTGTTATGCTTGATTTATTAGCTCCAATTCTAATTATATTGTATTATATTGTATTACAGTGTGTTATCTTGCATTCCGATATCTTATTTAGTAAATTAGTTTGTTTCTCGTCAGATCGTTTCTGCCGTTATTTTGGGGGCCCATCTCTCTTTACCCTTATTTTTCCCTTTCTGGAGGCATGGACCCCGGCTCCCTCCACCCCACTAGTCATGGAACAGGGCCAAATCAGCCCATAAACCACTGACAGACCCTCATGCTCATTAACAAACCAACCACATCCAGCTTCAAGTAGTAGTAGAAAAGTTTAGTCTCTGATGAACCTACCCTAATCATATGTAAGAGCTGATTGATTCTAGTGACCTCTGAGAATTGAATCTGTTTTTAATGGATTGTATAGGTCTTATTAGAACTGATTGTAAGTGAAGAAACCTTTTTTTTTTTTTTCCTTGAGCCTGTATTCCATTTAAAAAATGATAAAAAAAAATGCAGCAGAAATCATACATTTTGTCAATAATAAACTTGATTTTCCCACAGAACAACCAAGACACTGATCTTCATTTTCTTTGCATCCAGTATACTGTATCTTCTGAAACACTGCTGTTTCTTCTGAAATTCAATATATGAGCCAGATATTGGCTTCAGCAATGTAAGATCATGAAATGGCCTATAATACTTATATCAGTAAGAATGTCAGAAACTCAGTTGAGATTACTGCTGAATTTTTAAACTTTCTGCTTTAGCAATTTTGAAGTAACAAACCAAGCTCTAATATGGGTGGTCAAAATCAAATTACATTAACCAGACTTAATATAGCTTGACATATATTCCACTGAAGGAATCATAATTTGGTGTTAGTTTTTGTTCTGCATATCTTCTCAACTGATCTTCTTCGGAAGATTTTGTTTTGTCATTTTGAATATAATATGCAAACTATAATTTAGAAGAAAATTTTCATTTGGATTTTCAGTTTGAAAGCTGCACGTTTTATGAAGTTTTAATGATTTGTCTTAAATAAATATAGGCAACCGTGTTTTCCCCTTTAAAACTGAAATAGCACTAGTTCAAGAAGATGTTCTGAGTAACTGGATCAGTCTTACATAGCTAGACTATGTTATGAAAATGTATAACAAGTTGTTGAAAAACCGTTTTATGGCACGTGATTATTATTAAACGTGGCACTCAAATTCCTTCTGTGATGAGTTTCAATGTACTAAATTAATTCTGCCACTGGATAGCATGTCTTAAAGGAGGCACTTTTAAAAGACAGCTCTGGAGGAGAGTTGAAGTAATGAAAGGAAGAGGAGTGGGAAAGAAGAGAAGCTCAAGTTTCTACTCCATGATGCTCCAGTGTTTTCTCTGTAACCGTTCCTTACCATCCATCTCAAATCCACTCATCACATTGCCTTCCAAATCTATACTAACTGGATGCTAAATCTGTATCACGCTTTCGGCTCACTTGGTTGCTACCATAAAATTTGATTTTATCTGTATTACCCTAATACATCTCTAGAACAGTTACAGATAGGTTTAATCCCCATTGAGACCAGCATAATATATTTCTGTCAAAAAGAAAGGCAGAAGAATAATTTGTATATGCTGAATTTAGGAGTGTTAGGGATTCTTTTTTAAATGTTTTTACATTTCCTTTCTTTTTCCATCTAATTAGATAAAGGAAGAACATTTGAAGGTAGAAACACTTCAACATGCACTTCAAAGGATGTTTTTTCACAGAATAAAATAATTTATATGCTTTAAAAATTGCTTGTTTCAAGCACTCATAAAGTGCTCTACAGCCCATATTCTAAGAAGAAAACTAAAAATGTTAGCAGAGCTTTGTAATTTATAGTTGTATGCTTCATAGGAAAATATACCTAAAGATTCTGAAAGATCAGAAAAATTACCCCAGTGTTGCATTTCCATCTAAATAATAATAACAACAACAACAAAATTTCACTAGAAAGGGATCAAAATATAGAATTTCAATCAATGAAACTCAGTAATTTGTATCAGTTGAAGACTTGGTCCATTTTACTTTATTGATGAAAGTTAGAAAAACCTATATAGTATTATCTGATAAGTATTTTTGGCAACACCATTGGCAGTATATATTGTTCTTCTATTACAGCATTTTTTATATTTGTCTCTATCTTTGTTATATTAAAGAAACATTGGAATGGTGAAACCTATCAGTCCTTTGAACTATTGTCACGTGTGTCACTGTAGCACTTTTAACTTTTTCGATTAGGGAAGTCGGCAAGCTGTTCCACTTGCCTATGTATTTGTTTGCATCCTCAATAAAATATCACTTGTGATAGAGAGGTGAACTAGCTTAAGGACAATATTCCAGAGCAAAATACAATCTTCCACTTCATCACATGTATTGTAGTGCTTAGATGATACATAGTAGAATAGAAAATGTTTTTTATTTATTTCACAAATAAATACTTTTATTTCTTTTTATTACTGTACATTTATAAATGAGCAGCTAAGGACCAAAGTAGGACCATCATATGGGTGACCAGATTCTGCCAGGAGTTACACCAGAGAAGCAATTCTGAAGCACATAGAATTAGCTGAAATTTACACAAGTATAACAGAACTAATTAAATTAGCCCGTGGTTTTTGGATAACTAATTGGAGAAATATATACAGCAGTAAAAAATGTTAATTATATTGTAGAATGATATTTATTATTATTTATTTAGAATTTATGTTTATCTATTCCAGCCGTCTTCTGTACTTCATTGTCACACTTACTAGGAAGTCTGTTGCCATTATAATATTTTAATTCCATTCAGAGAATCTCCCTACAATGTTTTCTTACTTTTTAAGGTTTATGATTTCTCTATATAAATTAAATAAAGAAACAAAAAAATAAAAACAACCACCACCACACTACAAGAGAAAAGTAAGATATTTTAAGTTACATATTGTAGTCAAACCAAACAACATCTTTTTCAAAGATGTGATGGGGCAGTGAGTAAGTAAAAAGATGAGTAAAAAGAGAACATCAAGATACTGGTTTTCTTTTTTTTTTTTTTTTTTAGTCTACCTGTAACTGTATATAGAGATAACTATATATTTTGATGTTGATATATCTATGTATATATATAGGTAAAATATATATATAGGTAAATATATATATAGGTATAGATAGATTATATAGATTATGTAGATATACATATAGATGATATAGATCTAGCTAGATACACACACCCAAAGACAAAAGAGGGATCTTCTTCCCTAGTGGCTGATCAGAAGAGAAGAATGTAGCTGTACATGGAGCTCGAAGATGATTCCTCTTTGCCAGGTCTGAGTGGACATCCGACTTGCATGTCTATTCCAGATCTCACACTTTCTACCATAGCCCTTTCTGACCTGTGTATCCAAATTGCTACCTTACTCTCCAGAAAGATCCCAAGCAGAGCGTTAGACAAGTGAGAACAGCGGGATACAACATGGTGCTTCCTTGTTCATTTGGAAGTAGTCAGATTTAAACAGTAACCAGCAGTGAAGCAAAATTACTGGCAGGGCAAAGATGACATAAAGGAAAGGCACAAAAAAACCCCTTACTTCTAGTACCTGCTTGAAATGTAGATCAGAAAAAAACAGACTTAAAGAGAAATGTGGTGGAGTTTGCATAAATAGTCTCAAGTGTTACTTTCCTTCTGGCCAATAAAATTAGTTGCTTTGAAAATCTGACTCACACATCCTCTGAGAGGACAGATAGGTACTAAAGTCAATGGAGCATAATGGGTAATAAAGTCAATATGGGACATACCTTGTTAAAGCAAAACCAAACCAGCCAAACAAAAAATAAACACATACAAAAACAAAACAACAACAACAAAAACTGTGTATATTGTGACACATTGACTGGCAGTTGGATAACTCCACTTGATAGTGTCTGTATTAGCACATGCTTGTAATTCCGATTACCGTAAGCCAGGGAGAAAGATGTTACAAAGAATTACATAGATGTTACATATAACCCCAATAACTTCTATTTTTAGTCATGTCACCCTAAAAATCTGAATAATGTTCAACTGCCAAATTTTTTTGCTGTGAAAACATACTCTATTTCCAGTGGACATTTTCCTTTGATGTTAATTCTTCTCTTTGCATTAAACTGTTAGCACTTGATAAAATTTTTAGGAACAAATATATGATTTAGAAACAGTTTGTTGTGCTTATTTATTATGAGATATTATGGGTTCCTAAACACCAGTGGCTATCTATCTTAAAAAAAAAAAAAAAAAAAAAAAAAGAGCTCCTTATTTCCACTACTTGAAGGGTTTTAATCTGTTTATTTATTTTTTATTTGTTTTAAGAGAAAATAATAAAAACTGACTTTGTTAATGTAACTTTAAACTGGTGATTGTGGAAAAGGCTCGGGGGACTTTTTTCTTTAATATCTGTCTTATCTTTTGCAGTTTTATCACAGACAAGGAATTGCTTTCTTTCACTCTTGTGAGTGAAAATTATGTTAGAATTAGAGGACACATTTCAGGTAGACAAGAGAATGGAGAAGAATACAGTAAAATAAGCTTAAAGTGTTTTAATGAGACTACTCAAGTACGTTTTGATCATTACTTGCAAAGACTAGGATAAGGACATTTGCTTTGTGCTGCCTTGTAGATTGATTGTTCAACAGCATTACTGATAGAAAAAGGGTAACTGCACAACAGAAAGATCATGTGCATTTATTTCCCAGTAACAATTTCCTATATCAAGAGAAACGTTTCCATGACTTTAAGCCATGATGCAATCCTTATAACTAGGATTTTCACAAGATACTAAGCTTGTTTTAGGGTAAGATCTTGGGATCAGCATGTGATGTCTATCTAACAGTCCACTACAAATTAGTCACCATGTATTTTTATGGTTATTAATAGTATTATGTAGGAAAAACTATGCCCAGTAGAGTTCAGCAAAATAAGAATTTGAAGCCTACTTTCTTTTTTTTTATTCTTCCCCAGCATCTGATGAAATCAAAGTGAGTATTATCACATTGTGAATGTGAAAATGAATCTCACCCCAAAAACTTCCAAGCTGTTTCCACTAGTTCTTTCATAGTGATGGAGTCCTGACAGTTCACAAAATGCCCGAGTTTGAGTGGAAATGGACACTAATTCGAAGAAAAAATGCTGGCTGTGCTCTCCATAAGTATCCCAACAATAGGAAAAGCATATAAATGTTTTCAAAACTTGTTAATTTGGATAGTTGAAACAACACCACCAATACTAGAGGGTTTGTTTTGTTTTCTTCTTCTTTTTTTTCTTCTTTTTTTTTTAATTATGTATTTTCAGGTACACACGTAAAAATAGCAAATTCCTTGTTTCAGCTTCTACACAAAAAACATTTTTCGCTACCCATAAAGCTGTGAGTCCCTAGGAAGCAATCAAAGAATCACAGAATTGGAAGGGTTGGGAGGGACCTCTACAATCTGCAACACTGATCCAGGTTAGCTTACTAATAGTGATTAAACTTACTGCTTATTTGTCTGTGACAATATAAAAATAATGTCTCATGCCCAGGAGCAAGAAATAGCAAGGTTTTTCGGAACCCACATTCTCTCTTTGATCTGATGTGGGAACTACAATAAAGCATTTTAAGGCCTAAGAAATGGCTCTAGAAATCTGCAGCTACTGTGAGCAAATAGATAAAACTGAAGAACAAAAGTCATCAGCAGAGGAATTGGTGGCAGCCACAGGCAGCCTTTTCTTTAAAGCAGGAGCTCTCTTCACCAGACTATAGTTTGATTTTCAGTGTGCAGACTTTAAGGAAAAGAAAATTTGTATATTAAACTGATTTTTTTCTACTTTTTCTGATTGTTCTGGGCAATTGTATCCAAAACAAAGAAGTAGCTTCATAATAAACAAATAAACAAACCAACCAACCAACAGACAAAAATCCTTTCAGACAAAAGTCATAAGGCAATTAAGTTGCTGTGAAAAGCCTCCCTCACATAAATCTTAATACGTTTTCCAATTATATTTGCTCTGTTCTGAATGGGGCTGAAACATCCAAGCAGAATAAACATTTAAATGATATTTAAGGCTTGAAAAAATGCTGAAATATGTAGGATGATGATCATCAAATTTTGATATATTTTTTCACAGTAAAAATAATGTAAAATAAATCAACCACCACCCCTCCACCCATTAAAAAAAAAACAAAGCCAAAAAGGATCAATAGCAACAAAAAACACCATAGTATAATACACATTCACTGAGTGGGATGCATAGTAAAATGCACTATTCATCCTCAGCAAGCTTCACTTCAATATGACTTGCTCACTGTACCACCATGGGTGTCGTGCAGAAATGTACTCATTCCTTTCTTGACTATCTGGCACTTTTGGGCTGTGAGCAGAAGTTAATTTTCAGCCCTCTGAAACTGAAGCAACTTCCCAGTTTGTAGCACTCTTTCTTTGGAAGTCAACAGAGTGAGTTATTCTCAAAAGAATCAGTTCTTGTTAAATCCTCTGTCAGTAGCAGCACTGCAATATTGTGTATGGCTTTTTAAGTTAAGCAGCTTGCAGCACTGATGGAAGATAATACGATTATCTTGGTCACATATTTCTTAGCAATAGTAAAGCCAGAAGGCAGTGCCAGGAGAAAGCTGGATAATAAATGTAAATAATGGAAGAGTCTTAAATATAAGGCATTCTTTAGATCAAATATTAATAATCACAAGTCTCCAACAATGAATAAATGGGCTTGTTATTAAGTCCATTTTCTAAATGAAGCTTCTTAGATTTGGGAATGCAGTTCACATTCTTCAGCTTTGATCAAACTTATCTCTTAGCAATTAAATTAACAGTGTCCTACTTATTTGATTCTAAATATGCTGAAACTTTTTATATTACAAAGAGGATTGTTGACATCATAGCTCATGGGATTGTCTGTCTTACTTGATTAGCGTAAAACAGAGTAGTTCTATCAGTATGATAGAGAATTATTCTTTCTCCAGATAAATGTACTGAGTATACATTCATCATATCAGAATCATAAGATTTAGAGTGAACTTTTCAGAAATATGTTTTTTAGCATTGTGTTACAGTTAAATAAATTAATTTTTGGATCATTTCCAATAATAAAGACAAAGCCATTTTGAATTGGTGTATGACATTGCATATTCCCCAGCTCAACGCTCTACTTTCCCATATTCTAGAAATTCTTGCTCGATTTGAGCTAGAAGGTAAAAATACTGAAGAATTACAAAACTGCCATTCCTCGAGAGTTGCAAGTAGTTGTAGGTATGTATAATTATAGGTCTTCCTGGATTGTGGTGTGAGGGTAAGAAGATTTCCATTAGCTTAGACTCAGTACTCTTACAGTATCAACAGTAATCCCAGCCTGCTCTCCTAGGCTACCCTTCATATGTTTGAGTAGGACTGGATCAGAAACACAGCCTGCTTGCGGCCCATTGCAGGTCTTTAACTAATGTTAAACAGACAGGTTTTGATGAAGAAGTTTGTAAAGAAGTAAATCTCGTCTTCAGTGTCCAGAATGGAAAGGTCAATTAATTCAGTCATTTCATAAAAAAAANAGCATTTATTAAGGACTGGTTCTGAATATATTTTCTTCTGTGAAGATATATGTCTGAGGGGTTATGGAGAATCTGTGATACAATATGCTTTTAAACTTAGCTTATGGATGGAAAGCAGAAGAACAAGCTGAATTATTTGGTGTAACTCAGCAGAACTGTTCTTCTGCCCACCGTATTTTTTATTCTATTACAGTGCAATAAGCCAATAACTGAAGATATATTCTTTCCTTGTGTGGTGATACGCTCACGTTGTTTGTAGAAGTGTTAAAAATGTTTTATTAGCAGAAGATGTCAAATTCTACTGCTGACATTCCAGCAATGTAAAAATAGTTACTTTAAATGGGAAGTAATCTACTTTCATTGCCTGATGGATAGTAATACTTAGCACGAAGAAAAACAGAATTGAAGGCAGAAGGCTGATAGTTCTGCAGTATAAACAACTGTTAGTTATTTCAGAGTTTTGAGCTAAAACTTTGAGGACTGGGCAGTTCAAGATCTATCATTACTATTAAAAGCAATAAGAAGCCATTAAATGGATCTACATTTTACTTATCCTTACTTGTGTTGTAGTTTAACCTGGCAGGCTGCTGAACACCACACAGCTGTTCACTTGCACTCTCTAAGTGGGATAAGGGAGAGAACTGGAAACAGAACAGAGCTTGTGGGCTGAGATAAAAACTAACCACTAAGATGGAACAGGAAAAAAATATGGAAACAAAAATGTAATAATAACTATATGCATATATATATACAATTACTCGCCACCTGCCGACACCCAGCTAACAATACAACTGACCGCCAGTTGACGCCCAGCTAGCAATACAAGGTCTCACTACCCACTAACCAACATCTAGCCAATTCTCGACCAGTGGCCAACCCTAGTCAAATCCCCACAGCTTTATGGCTTTCCATGATGTCACATAGTATGGAACAACCCCTTGCCTAATTCATAGAATCATAAAATCCTTTGAGCAAGAAGGGATCCTTGAAAGTCCTCTATTCCAACTCCTTTGCAATGAAAAGGGACATCTACAGCTAGATCAAGTTGCACAGAGCCTCATTCAGCCTGACCTTGAATGTCACCAAGGACAAGGCTTCCACCACCACCACTCTGGTCAACGTGCTCCAGTGCCTCACCACTGTAATTGTAAAAAACTTCTTTATATCCAGTCTAAATCTGCCCTTCTTTTCTTCTTACACCAAAAATTAAAACAAAGATCCGATACTTTGACACTGATGGTCTGTCATTAGTAGTTCTTATTATCTCTCCTCATCCTCCAGAGAAGGGCAAGTGAGAGAGCATTTAAGTGGGAATCTGCCTGCTTGCCAAAGTTACCCCACCACATCAGCTAACAGTTTCTCCTACTGTTTTGAGATACAAGTGTTCCTGGGGAATTAGAGCTGGGGTAAAGGCAGAAATAGAACCACACTAGTTACTGAAATATCAAACATTGGTATGTTATCAGGATGCGTATAACAGGTAGGCAGTGACTTCAACTGCAAGGTGTTTGGTCTATAAATTACAAGTCAGAAACTTTGATAATCCTCAAACAATATCACTTCTGACAGATACACTCTCAGGAAAGAGGAAGATACATCATTCAGTGTGTTTACAAGTAGAATAAGATGCAGAACTGAACAGACTGGCCATAGAAAACAAGTCTATCTCAGAGACATGGATTATACAAATTTAAATCTATAACTTTAGTTTTTAGCTTTCAACATTCAACGTTTCAGAGTAGAATTTCCAGTGGCTGGATAAAACATTTCAATATCTGGAATCACTATTCTAATAAACCTGAAGATTTGATGAAATTAAATCTTGACCCTTCAATAAGAAGTGATAAAGAACATAGGGACAAATTAAATTTGACTCTTTAGGGCAAAATTAATAAAACTGAAATTAATATGCTCCCTAGACTAGCCTTCTTATCGCTCTGCCAGTTCCAACTTCTAAATTTTTATTTAATTGAGGTAAAAAACTTATATGGAATAGTTATGGTGTAGGCAAAAGAGAGAGAAATCCACATTAAAAAATTGTATTACAAAGAGAGTAGAGTGAGTCTAGACTCCTGCATCTTCTGAGTTATAAAACTTATCTTTCTCTAAACTACTGAAATTAATCACAGGAAAAAGCAAAACCTTCTGAGTTTGAATTGTCATTCCTTCTCTGGGAATAATGTTGCTTCATTCAATAAGCACATCTTTCTTAAAGTTTCACAATAATAAACAAAAGAGTTTATTCACTTCCCAATTCCTTGCTGCATTGCCTTTTCATTTTGTATTTTTTTATAAGCTTCAGAATTTTATGAGTTTTCAGGGTGTGAATTTATCAGGGAACCTGGACTAATATTGCTATTTGACTTAACCATTCTCTTAGTCCAAGGATAAACTCTGCTTGATGTAGTGCCATAACATCTAAAAAAATTTTGGGCAGTAAAGTACAAACAGCAAACCAGGACAGCAAAATGGTATGGAACCACCATGACAATTTTAAAGTGAAAATCTACAAGTTGATTCATTTTTAACGTTAATGGAGTGAAAGTGGCAAGGAGAGAAATCAGGCCTAGTTAGTTTAGGTCATTCAAAATTATTCAGTTCCTTTTGCACATAATAAAGTACATGAGGCTTAGTTCTGGAGATACAGATCCAAGAATAGAAAAGAAAAAAATATTTGAGTCCCTGCGTTGTGGTTTAACCTGTCAGGCAGCTCAGCACCATACAGCCATTCATTCCCTGACTGCTCCCAGGGGAGTGAGGAAGAGAATTGGGAAAAAACAAAAAAACAAACAGAAAACAAAAACCACAAGGCAGAACTCCTGGGTTGAGAGAAAAGCTATTTACTAAGACAAAAGAGAAAAACAATTAGTAACGTTAATTATATATATATATATTTGTAAAACAAGTGATGCACAATGCAATTTCTAATCACTTGACAATAAATGTCCAGCCAGTCCCTGAGCCAACTCCCCTCACTTTTAATATTTTTTTCACATGGTGCCATATGGTATGAAATATCTCTTCAGCCAGTTTAGGTTAGCTGTCCCCTCCCAGCTCCTTGTTCCCCCACAACCCCCTTACTGGCAGGACAGTACTAGCTGCTGAAACATCCTTGGCTCTGTGCAGCAGTTCTCAGCAACAACTAAAACCCTGATGTGCTGTCAACATTGTTTTCCTTCTAAAGCCAAAACATCATCCCAGCTGAAACCAGGATATCCTGTCTGAATGAGATAAGTAAAATTTATTGGCTGACTAGCAGATTCTCTAATCTATCTGCTTTTCATATTGCTACCAAGAAATTAATTGCTGAGTTGAGCTTGCCTGCTTCTTCTTCCAAACTAGGAATGCCATTTTCAAATACTGTTGCCTATAACTGATGACTAGAGAAAATTTTCTGTATGTATCCTATTTTGAAGTTCTTGGGACTGCCATCTTGACAGAGAAGATCCATTGCATATTGAACATGATGGCAGTACAAATCGAAAACATTGTGACAAAGGAATCACAAAAATGAGATCAATATCACTTTGTTAATTACCTCATCACTCCAAAGCAATGCCTTGGAAATACATGACATTTCAAAGAAAACCTTCAAATACTTTTTGTTAATGAATGTAAAAAACATTCTCATGTGCTCTAAATATTTTTCAGCCATTTATAAAAACTCCAGAGCAGTGTATTGTATATTGATCAAGCTGTTAAGATGTTAATTTATTCATATATAACAGACATGATTTGCATTCAGTAATGCAGCAGAAGTGCATAACAAAGCATTTTTTTTCTGTTGAGGATTCTTTGCCATAGTGAATGTATTTTTTGTTAGTTTTTGAGTAGTAAAGAGAGGTGGAGGGATGGAAAGTTGAGAGTAAAGTTTATACTGATCAAAGACCACTCTTCCACATTTCTTAAACCTATCCCCCATCTCATCCATTCTTTCATCAAGAAAGATACCTTCACTGTAAATGGAGCTTACTGCCAAATGTACTGGCATTGCCAACAGAGAAAACTTCTCAATTATTTGTTCCAAAGTACTTATAGTGATAAATGGTGCTTACTTTGCAGTCATGATCATTGTTGTGACTGAAATGTAAATGTACAGAGACTTCTAGATTTACTTTTCATTCAGTTGTTACTCTTACTTTCTGGTTCATAAATATTTGCACTTGACTTTCTTGAAAAGTCAGGAGAGCTTTTTGTGAACTTCAATATTTATGTTCCTTTAATTATGTATTTCCACATAGGGAAATATGCGTTTGTATATATATGTTTATATAAGTCCAAAAATTGCTCATTTATTGAGAGTTTATGGGACAAGGCATCTCATTCTAAACTTCATAACACATTTTACTGTGCCAAGAACTTTGAATGCATTTTCTGCCTAAGTACCAGCTCTTCTGGCATCCTGTACTTTTTGGCAGTAGAAACAGGGGCAGAACACTAAAATTGGCGTGTCATGTGATTATGTTCAAAATATTCACAAATGTATTTTCAAACCATCTTCTGCTTAATTAACAGCTCAGTATGCGAAAGATGTAGATCACATAAGTCATACAGCAGCAAAAAAAAAGTGATGAGAAGAAATGGACTGATCCTATTTGTGGCAAAGAAAGACTTAACCAATTCACTCATTCACATTTCAAAAAAAATAATCTTTTCAAACTGACAGAAAACTGGAAAAAAATCATAAAAATGTAAAATGAATGGTCATTCTTGAATATATTTCCAGCCTATTTAATCACTAATTTCTACCCATCACTCAAATTCTTGCCTAAACAAGTATTCTCGGAAGACACATGCAATATCTGTTTGCTATGTTGTTTGGGGGTTTTGTTCATGACTTTTCCCTTTTTTTTTTTTTTTTTAAAATGGGACACTGAATCTTGTATTTGTACAAGGCAATGCCTACCTGAGCAACAGAATTTATTACTTGCTGTTTTCCATCTATTATTTTTCTCTAGGAAATTTCAGTCACTAAAAAGAATACAGCAACAATTAAAAAATGTATACATGACCAGTGGTGATTAATTATATTTAAAGTGAAGTAAATTTCAAGTAGGCTAAGTGAGCAGTTTGTCAGCTTGACATGAGTGAAAATTTTCTTTCACATACTGTTTGGAAATAGTAAATTGTGTTTTGTAAGAGACTTCTGAAACTCAAAGTGGATATCTGAAGTAGGTGAAGATTTAATCACTATTCCCCCAGTGTAGTATCAGCCAGAAAAAAAATTAAGCATATTGAAGATTTAACAGCATATGACCACTACTATCTATCCAAACAGAGGTCTTTTCCATCCCAGTGATGCACTCCAAAATATTATGCTTCCATAGTAAATGTTGTCCTATACCCTAATTTTTGAGCAGGCTTATAACTACCTAGACTTTTGAAAAGCCTTTGATGCTGTCACCCACAGCATTCTCCCAGAGAAGCTCCTCTCCATGGTGTGGAGAGGTATATTCTTCACTGGTTAAAAACTGGCTGGATGGCCGGGCCAAGAGAGTGGTGGTGAATGGAGTTAAATCCAGTTAGTGACCACACCTCAAGTGCTGCATTCAGTTTTAGGCTCTTCTACAAGAAAGATATTGATCTCCTGTAGTGTGTCCAGAGAACAGCAGCAAAGCTGTGCAGGGTCTGAAGCACAAGTCTTATGGGGAGTGGTTGAGAGAACTGGGAATGTTTAGTCTGGAGAAGAGGAGGCTCAGGGGAGACCTTGTCTGCCTGAAAGGAGGTTGTAGAGAGGGGGAGGGATCAACCTCTTCTCCCAGGTAACTAGTAATAGGGCAAGAGATAACGGCCTTAAGTTGCACTAGGGGAGGTTCAGGTTGGATATTAGGAAAAATTTCTCCTCATAAAGAGTACTGAGGAATTGGAACAGGCAGCCCAAGGATGTGGTACTGTGGCTGGCCCTGGAGATGTGGCACTGAGGGACAGGGTTTAGTGGGCATGGTGGTGATGGGTTGACAGTTGGACTTTGATCTTAGTGGTCTTTTCCAACCTTAATACTTCTCTGATTACACCAATTTGCAGTTTCCAAACCAAACTTTTCATATGCAAGGTTGATAAAAGGATTTCTCCTAATTGCAAAGAATTTTTCACTTCTCAAATATGTAATGTCTAATTAAGCTGTTACTATTGTAGGTAATTGGCTTCTGGCTAAATAATATACCATGTTGAAATGTGTTTCCTTTTTAAATTGAGACAGTAGAAGTGACTAAGAGTGATATTAATCATAGATGTATTACCATGCAAGCTGAGTTATGCATTCATTCCTGTGGCTCTCTAACTTAGCAGCTGGTTGAAGCCAATGGAGTCTTTTTATCTTTTGGGGAAGATTTTACATTTTTCAGGCTATAGTATACAAGATCTGCATTATACAGACTTTTCACTTTAGTATTTTATGTTTAAATGTCTCTTTTAAAAGGTATGATCACACTTAGAATTATAATCCCCTTCTTTCTGAGAAAATCTATCCTATCAGCCTTCTGAAATATTCTGAAGCCAGTAATGCAGAACACTTCAGATGATTGTTTATTATTAGAAATAGTCTGATTTGCTTTCCTTTCTTCCCCCCCCCATGTAAATGTACAGAGACTTCTAGATTTACTTTTCATTCAGTTGTTACTCTTACTTTCTGGTTCATAAATATTTGCACTTGACTTTCTTGAAAAGTCAGGAGAGCTTTTTGTGAACTTCAATATTTATGTTCCTTTAATTATGTATTTCCACATAGGGAAATATGCGTTTGTATATATATGTTTATATAAGTCCAAAAATTGCTCATTTATTGAGAGTTTATGGGACAAGGCATCTCATTCTAAACTTCATAACACATTTTACTGTGCCAAGAACTTTGAATGCATTTTCTGCCTAAGTACCAGCTCTTCTGGCATCCTGTACTTTTTGGCAGTAGAAACAGGGGCAGAACACTAAAATTGGCGTGTCATGTGATTATGTTCAAAATATTCACAAATGTATTTTCAAACCATCTTCTGCTTAATTAACAGCTCAGTATGCGAAAGATGTAGATCACATAAGTCATACAGCAGCAAAAAAAAAGTGATGAGAAGAAATGGACTGATCCTATTTGTGGCAAAGAAAGACTTAACCAATTCACTCATTCACATTTCAAAAAAAATAATCTTTTCAAACTGACAGAAAACTGGAAAAAAATCATAAAAATGTAAAATGAATGGTCATTCTTGAATATATTTCCAGCCTATTTAATCACTAATTTCTACCCATCACTCAAATTCTTGCCTAAACAAGTATTCTCGGAAGACACATGCAATATCTGTTTGCTATGTTGTTTGGGGGTTTTGTTCATGACTTTTCCCTTTTTTTTTTTTTTTTTTAAATGGGACACTGAATCTTGTATTTGTACAAGGCAATGCCTACCTGAGCAACAGAATTTATTACTTGCTGTTTTCCATCTATTATTTTTCTCTAGGAAATTTCAGTCACTAAAAAGAATACAGCAACAATTAAAAAATGTATACATGACCAGTGGTGATTAATTATATTTAAAGTGAAGTAAATTTCAAGTAGGCTAAGTGAGCAGTTTGTCAGCTTGACATGAGTGAAAATTTTCTTTCACATACTGTTTGGAAATAGTAAATTGTGTTTTGTAAGAGACTTCTGAAACTCAAAGTGGATATCTGAAGTAGGTGAAGATTTAATCACTATTCCCCCAGTGTAGTATCAGCCAGAAAAAAAATTAAGCATATTGAAGATTTAACAGCATATGACCACTACTATCTATCCAAACAGAGGTCTTTTCCATCCCAGTGATGCACTCCAAAATATTATGCTTCCATAGTAAATGTTGTCCTATACCCTAATTTTTGAGCAGGCTTATAACTACCTAGACTTTTGAAAAGCCTTTGATGCTGTCACCCACAGCATTCTCCCAGAGAAGCTCCTCTCCATGGTGTGGAGAGGTATATTCTTCACTGGTTAAAAACTGGCTGGATGGCCGGGCCAAGAGAGTGGTGGTGAATGGAGTTAAATCCAGTTAGTGACCACACCTCAAGTGCTGCATTCAGTTTTAGGCTCTTCTACAAGAAAGATATTGATCTCCTGTAGTGTGTCCAGAGAACAGCAGCAAAGCTGTGCAGGGTCTGAAGCACAAGTCTTATGGGGAGTGGTTGAGAGAACTGGGAATGTTTAGTCTGGAGAAGAGGAGGCTCAGGGGAGACCTTGTCTGCCTGAAAGGAGGTTGTAGAGAGGGGGAGGGATCAACCTCTTCTCCCAGGTAACTAGTAATAGGGCAAGAGATAACGGCCTTAAGTTGCACTAGGGGAGGTTCAGGTTGGATATTAGGAAAAATTTCTCCTCATAAAGAGTACTGAGGAATTGGAACAGGCAGCCCAAGGATGTGGTACTGTGGCTGGCCCTGGAGATGTGGCACTGAGGGACAGGGTTTAGTGGGCATGGTGGTGATGGGTTGACAGTTGGACTTTGATCTTAGTGGTCTTTTCCAACCTTAATACTTCTCTGATTACACCAATTTGCAGTTTCCAAACCAAACTTTTCATATGCAAGGTTGATAAAAGGATTTCTCCTAATTGCAAAGAATTTTTCACTTCTCAAATATGTAATGTCTAATTAAGCTGTTACTATTGTAGGTAATTGGCTTCTGGCTAAATAATATACCATGTTGAAATGTGTTTCCTTTTTAAATTGAGACAGTAGAAGTGACTAAGAGTGATATTAATCATAGATGTATTACCATGCAAGCTGAGTTATGCATTCATTCCTGTGGCTCTCTAACTTAGCAGCTGGTTGAAGCCAATGGAGTCTTTTTATCTTTTGGGGAAGATTTTACATTTTTCAGGCTATAGTATACAAGATCTGCATTATACAGACTTTTCACTTTAGTATTTTATGTTTAAATGTCTCTTTTAAAAGGTATGATCACACTTAGAATTATAATCCCCTTCTTTCTGAGAAAATCTATCCTATCAGCCTTCTGAAATATTCTGAAGCCAGTAATGCAGAACACTTCAGATGATTGTTTATTATTAGAAATAGTCTGATTTGCTTTCCTTTCTTCCCCCCCCCATGTAAATGTACAGAGACTTCTAGATTTACTTTTCATTCAGTTGTTACTCTTACTTTCTGGTTCATAAATATTTGCACTTGACTTTCTTGAAAAGTCAGGAGAGCTTTTTGTGAACTTCAATATTTATGTTCCTTTAATTATGTATTTCCACATAGGGAAATATGCGTTTGTATATATATGTTTATATAAGTCCAAAAATTGCTCATTTATTGAGAGTTTATGGGACAAGGCATCTCATTCTAAACTTCATAACACATTTTACTGTGCCAAGAACTTTGAATGCATTTTCTGCCTAAGTACCAGCTCTTCTGGCATCCTGTACTTTTTGGCAGTAGAAACAGGGGCAGAACACTAAAATTGGCGTGTCATGTGATTATGTTCAAAATATTCACAAATGTATTTTCAAACCATCTTCTGCTTAATTAACAGCTCAGTATGCGAAAGATGTAGATCACATAAGTCATACAGCAGCAAAAAAAAAGTGATGAGAAGAAATGGACTGATCCTATTTGTGGCAAAGAAAGACTTAACCAATTCACTCATTCACATTTCAAAAAAAATAATCTTTTCAAACTGACAGAAAACTGGAAAAAAATCATAAAAATGTAAAATGAATGGTCATTCTTGAATATATTTCCAGCCTATTTAATCACTAATTTCTACCCATCACTCAAATTCTTGCCTAAACAAGTATTCTCGGAAGACACATGCAATATCTGTTTGCTATGTTGTTTGGGGGTTTTGTTCATGACTTTTCCCTTTTTTTTTTTTTTTTT
>JACDJE010000076.1:234316-416667 GCA_016647715.1 Pavo muticus
AAAAAAAATTAATAATTCTGCAGTCATCTCAGACCTTTGAGGACTGTATATTCAAATTCATTTCTTCTTTACTTTTTTTTTTTTTACTGTAGCAAAGAAAAATCTTAACAGAACAAAAGACAAGGGACAAACTCATTTACACTAGACTGAATCAAAACACAGAAGATGAAAGAGTAAGAGGGGATAAAAAAATGCTGGAAATACAACTGGATAATTGGAGGAGTATGAGATTAAATCTAGCAGAGACATTTGAGCTCTATGCTAAATGTCTGCCAGCTAGCTATGAAAAGTCATATCCAAAAATATGAAATATGTGACATATCTGAAAACATTAAAAGCAAACAGCAGACACATTCTTATTTCTCTCATACAACTAGCGACCAGATGCTTTGGGAAAATGCATGGGTTATGAAAGTAAGCTCAGACTCAATTTCTCTCTTTTCTTAACCCTCTGTTATTGTCCCATTTTCAGTCTATTCCTTTACAATGACATACTTGCAAAGCTGTTGGCCTTAACAACCAGCACACATTTCTTTTGGAATAGACTGGTTATTTTGGTTAGTTGCTCTCAGAATTGAAAATTACTATCTGAAGCTGTTTCTCTTGTCAAAGTTATTTGATTTTTCCAAAATTTAATCACGCTTGCCTCTTTAGTTTAAATATCAGATAAACCATAGAAGTTTCACAAAGACAGTTAAAAAGGGGAACTGCATGTGTGTCCCCGTATAGCTGACTTCCTACGAGTTTCCAATCATAAATGATTGCTGTCTATTTCAAGGATGTTAGCTAAATTGAATGAAAGAATGTATGTGAGGCCATCATGTATGTGTGTTTGTGTTCTGGAACTTGAGGTATGCATTTAATTATTGTGTTGAAAAATAAAGTATGTTTATAAACTACATAAACCATTAGGCTGATTTCTAGGTTCAAAAGCAACTGATATAATGAAAATTACATTTTTAAAATTACAATTGCTTCAAAAAACTCCTTAACATTTTATCTTATTACTTTTTTTATTTATCAGTGTACAGTTTTAAGAAAAAAAAAAGTTCTGTTTGTCAAATCAGATTACAAAGTTGCAATAAATATTTTCAGTTTTTTTCATAGTTATTCTTTATTACGATCACAGAATCATGAAGGTTGGAAAAGACCTCCAAGATCATCCAGTCCAACTGTCCACATACCACCAGTATTTCCCAATAAAACATGTCCCTCTGTATCTGAACCTCCTCTGGCAAAATGATGTGCACAATTAGCCAATTATATCCATTACTTTTGTTTTCATGTAATAGATAATTTATTTTGAACAATTTTGTGCTAGTTGCAGATCAGTCTGTGCCTTAATATCAGATACTAATATCCTCACCACTCTGCACTGTATCTTACTTCGTATGCTGACTTCACTATATTATGCTTATTTTGATATACTATTACCTATTTATGTATGTATTAACATATTAATTATTAAGAAATCTAGTGTCTTCATACACCCTGGTATATACATCACTGTGATATACAACACTGTGTAACCTTTAGAAAAAGTCTTAACATAAAAAAAAGAGGAAATAATCGCTGATTTTGGGCTTCTTTTATTATACTGTTAGGAAACCTAGCTTTGTAAAATGCATTCTTTGATAAGTTCAAACAAAAAAAGAATTGGTATTAAAATACCATGTAAGTTATATAGTAAGTTATATAGTTATATAGTTATACATGTAGTTACACATGTAAGATATACTCTAAGTATATCAACAGCAAGATGAGTTTCAGGTGACTGACTGTCTCCACATCATTAGCACTCTATGTCCTTCATCTGAATGCACCTGGAAAATGTCTTGTCTCTGTAACACTGTTGTCTATCTTCCTTTTTCTCCTGTGTCACATCTTTCCAATTCAGCTTTTCTGATGCACAATAGCGCCTGAACAATTAGTTATGCCTGCACGCTGCCAAGCTTCTGTTTCTAGGAAGGAGGTGCAGCTGGTACAAACTTCTGGGAAACATAACTGGAGTTTACATACCCAGAAGAACAACCAAACCTCAGCTGATGTTAGGCAGCTTGGTTTCATTCATGTTTCATCTTAAATTCTCATCAACGTATTTTTTTTTCAGCAGAAAAATTCTCCATCTTCATTGTATCTTCCTAATAAATACTATATTTTATCACATATATGTAATAACAGTAAAAATTACATTTTTCTGCTGAATATATTCTGGCTTTCTTTGAAACAGAAATCAATACATGGCGCAACAAGCTGAACCTATATTTATTAGACTTGGAAATTTTTTAAATAAATATTTTGAAAATATGGTCTCAGCATATTTTAATACAACCCTTAGGTTGAAATATACAGAAAATTGTGCATTTTTTTTTACCAAAAAATCTTCTGTAGCACTTATATGTGTATAATTGTAAAATTAAAAATTATTATAATTTAATTACTGAAATACTCTTTATCTGGGTAGTTAGAAAAGTTTTTCTCACCATTTCTTGGCAAGTTGCTGTGTATATTCAGCTGTGGAAAACTTCTGTAATCCTTCCAACCAGATTCTCCAGCTTCTGTGTGTTTGTGTTTTGTGACTTGTTTTCCTTATTAGCAATGCCTTATAGATCTCTCTACCTCCGCCAATTTCTAATCACCTTTACAGAGATAAGCATTATTAGTATACGTAAAGACAACAGTACAGAAGGACTTGACACTTACCTGAATATCACCAGACAATAGGTGACAGAATTACAATGTTGGTCTCTTTTTCCCTATTCCAGGCATGTGGATTGTCTTTCCATCATCTTTATTGCACAGCACTTGAGTAATGAACACAAATTAGTACTGGATGCATTTAAACTTTAATTCCATTTACAATCATAGAATACACTGATTTGGAATGGACCCACAAAGATCATCAAGAGTTACTTAATCCTGACTCCACATAGGACCACCCAAAATTTCTGAGAGCACTGTCCAAATGCCCCTTGAACTCCTACAGGGCTGGTGCAGTGACCACTGCCCTGGGGTTCCAGTGCCTTACCACACTCTCAGTGAATAACCTTTTCCTAAAAAACAATCTGAATTTTCCTAGCTGCAGATTCATGATGTTCCCACAGATTCTTAATATCATAGTATGTTTTTAATTTCAATTTTCATAGCTACAGAGACTTTCTGACCTTAAGCTCCGCTATTAAAGCTGTAATTCAGATATAAAAGTCAATGACTGTATATCTTCTTCTGAACTTAAGATACTGAAGTGCCTCCATGTCACCTTGTAGACCAATAACTAAAAAAACTGATCTGTATTGTGTATGCAGACTGTGCATGAAATTAAAGAAAGCATTTATTAAGGACTGGTTCTGAATATATTTTCTTCTGTGAAGATATATGTCTGAGGGGTTATGGAGAATCTGTGATACAATATGCTTTTAAACTTAGCTTATGGATGGAAAGCAGAAGAACAAGCTGAATTATTTGGTGTAACTCAGCAGAACTGTTCTTCTGCCCACCGTATTTTTTATTCTATTACAGTGCAATAAGCCAATAACTGAAGATATATTCTTTCCTTGTGTGGTGATACGCTCACGTTGTTTGTAGAAGTGTTAAAAATGTTTTATTAGCAGAAGATGTCAAATTCTACTGCTGACATTCCAGCAATGTAAAAATAGTTACTTTAAATGGGAAGTAATCTACTTTCATTGCCTGATGGATAGTAATACTTAGCACGAAGAAAAACAGAATTGAAGGCAGAAGGCTGATAGTTCTGCAGTATAAACAACTGTTAGTTATTTCAGAGTTTTGAGCTAAAACTTTGAGGACTGGGCAGTTCAAGATCTATCATTACTATTAAAAGCAATAAGAAGCCATTAAATGGATCTACATTTTACTTATCCTTACTTGTGTTGTAGTTTAACCTGGCAGGCTGCTGAACACCACACAGCTGTTCACTTGCACTCTCTAAGTGGGATAAGGGAGAGAACTGGAAACAGAACAGAGCTTGTGGGCTGAGATAAAAACTAACCACTAAGATGGAACAGGAAAAAAATATGGAAACAAAAATGTAATAATAACTATATGCATATATATATACAATTACTCGCCACCTGCCGACACCCAGCTAACAATACAACTGACCGCCAGTTGACGCCCAGCTAGCAATACAAGGTCTCACTACCCACTAACCAACATCTAGCCAATTCTCGACCAGTGGCCAACCCTAGTCAAATCCCCACAGCTTTATGGCTTTCCATGATGTCACATAGTATGGAACAACCCCTTGCCTAATTCATAGAATCATAAAATCCTTTGAGCAAGAAGGGATCCTTGAAAGTCCTCTATTCCAACTCCTTTGCAATGAAAAGGGACATCTACAGCTAGATCAAGTTGCACAGAGCCTCATTCAGCCTGACCTTGAATGTCACCAAGGACAAGGCTTCCACCACCACCACTCTGGTCAACGTGCTCCAGTGCCTCACCACTGTAATTGTAAAAAACTTCTTTATATCCAGTCTAAATCTGCCCTTCTTTTCTTCTTACACCAAAAATTAAAACAAAGATCCGATACTTTGACACTGATGGTCTGTCATTAGTAGTTCTTATTATCTCTCCTCATCCTCCAGAGAAGGGCAAGTGAGAGAGCATTTAAGTGGGAATCTGCCTGCTTGCCAAAGTTACCCCACCACATCAGCTAACAGTTTCTCCTACTGTTTTGAGATACAAGTGTTCCTGGGGAATTAGAGCTGGGGTAAAGGCAGAAATAGAACCACACTAGTTACTGAAATATCAAACATTGGTATGTTATCAGGATGCGTATAACAGGTAGGCAGTGACTTCAACTGCAAGGTGTTTGGTCTATAAATTACAAGTCAGAAACTTTGATAATCCTCAAACAATATCACTTCTGACAGATACACTCTCAGGAAAGAGGAAGATACATCATTCAGTGTGTTTACAAGTAGAATAAGATGCAGAACTGAACAGACTGGCCATAGAAAACAAGTCTATCTCAGAGACATGGATTATACAAATTTAAATCTATAACTTTAGTTTTTAGCTTTCAACATTCAACGTTTCAGAGTAGAATTTCCAGTGGCTGGATAAAACATTTCAATATCTGGAATCACTATTCTAATAAACCTGAAGATTTGATGAAATTAAATCTTGACCCTTCAATAAGAAGTGATAAAGAACATAGGGACAAATTAAATTTGACTCTTTAGGGCAAAATTAATAAAACTGAAATTAATATGCTCCCTAGACTAGCCTTCTTATCGCTCTGCCAGTTCCAACTTCTAAATTTTTATTTAATTGAGGTAAAAAACTTATATGGAATAGTTATGGTGTAGGCAAAAGAGAGAGAAATCCACATTAAAAAATTGTATTACAAAGAGAGTAGAGTGAGTCTAGACTCCTGCATCTTCTGAGTTATAAAACTTATCTTTCTCTAAACTACTGAAATTAATCACAGGAAAAAGCAAAACCTTCTGAGTTTGAATTGTCATTCCTTCTCTGGGAATAATGTTGCTTCATTCAATAAGCACATCTTTCTTAAAGTTTCACAATAATAAACAAAAGAGTTTATTCACTTCCCAATTCCTTGCTGCATTGCCTTTTCATTTTGTATTTTTTTATAAGCTTCAGAATTTTATGAGTTTTCAGGGTGTGAATTTATCAGGGAACCTGGACTAATATTGCTATTTGACTTAACCATTCTCTTAGTCCAAGGATAAACTCTGCTTGATGTAGTGCCATAACATCTAAAAAAATTTTGGGCAGTAAAGTACAAACAGCAAACCAGGACAGCAAAATGGTATGGAACCACCATGACAATTTTAAAGTGAAAATCTACAAGTTGATTCATTTTTAACGTTAATGGAGTGAAAGTGGCAAGGAGAGAAATCAGGCCTAGTTAGTTTAGGTCATTCAAAATTATTCAGTTCCTTTTGCACATAATAAAGTACATGAGGCTTAGTTCTGGAGATACAGATCCAAGAATAGAAAAGAAAAAAATATTTGAGTCCCTGCGTTGTGGTTTAACCTGTCAGGCAGCTCAGCACCATACAGCCATTCATTCCCTGACTGCTCCCAGGGGAGTGAGGAAGAGAATTGGGAAAAAACAAAAAAACAAACAGAAAACAAAAACCACAAGGCAGAACTCCTGGGTTGAGAGAAAAGCTATTTACTAAGACAAAAGAGAAAAACAATTAGTAACGTTAATTATATATATATATATTTGTAAAACAAGTGATGCACAATGCAATTTCTAATCACTTGACAATAAATGTCCAGCCAGTCCCTGAGCCAACTCCCCTCACTTTTAATATTTTTTTCACATGGTGCCATATGGTATGAAATATCTCTTCAGCCAGTTTAGGTTAGCTGTCCCCTCCCAGCTCCTTGTTCCCCCACAACCCCCTTACTGGCAGGACAGTACTAGCTGCTGAAACATCCTTGGCTCTGTGCAGCAGTTCTCAGCAACAACTAAAACCCTGATGTGCTGTCAACATTGTTTTCCTTCTAAAGCCAAAACATCATCCCAGCTGAAACCAGGATATCCTGTCTGAATGAGATAAGTAAAATTTATTGGCTGACTAGCAGATTCTCTAATCTATCTGCTTTTCATATTGCTACCAAGAAATTAATTGCTGAGTTGAGCTTGCCTGCTTCTTCTTCCAAACTAGGAATGCCATTTTCAAATACTGTTGCCTATAACTGATGACTAGAGAAAATTTTCTGTATGTATCCTATTTTGAAGTTCTTGGGACTGCCATCTTGACAGAGAAGATCCATTGCATATTGAACATGATGGCAGTACAAATCGAAAACATTGTGACAAAGGAATCACAAAAATGAGATCAATATCACTTTGTTAATTACCTCATCACTCCAAAGCAATGCCTTGGAAATACATGACATTTCAAAGAAAACCTTCAAATACTTTTTGTTAATGAATGTAAAAAACATTCTCATGTGCTCTAAATATTTTTCAGCCATTTATAAAAACTCCAGAGCAGTGTATTGTATATTGATCAAGCTGTTAAGATGTTAATTTATTCATATATAACAGACATGATTTGCATTCAGTAATGCAGCAGAAGTGCATAACAAAGCATTTTTTTTCTGTTGAGGATTCTTTGCCATAGTGAATGTATTTTTTGTTAGTTTTTGAGTAGTAAAGAGAGGTGGAGGGATGGAAAGTTGAGAGTAAAGTTTATACTGATCAAAGACCACTCTTCCACATTTCTTAAACCTATCCCCCATCTCATCCATTCTTTCATCAAGAAAGATACCTTCACTGTAAATGGAGCTTACTGCCAAATGTACTGGCATTGCCAACAGAGAAAACTTCTCAATTATTTGTTCCAAAGTACTTATAGTGATAAATGGTGCTTACTTTGCAGTCATGATCATTGTTGTGACTGAAATGTAAATGTACAGAGACTTCTAGATTTACTTTTCATTCAGTTGTTACTCTTACTTTCTGGTTCATAAATATTTGCACTTGACTTTCTTGAAAAGTCAGGAGAGCTTTTTGTGAACTTCAATATTTATGTTCCTTTAATTATGTATTTCCACATAGGGAAATATGCGTTTGTATATATATGTTTATATAAGTCCAAAAATTGCTCATTTATTGAGAGTTTATGGGACAAGGCATCTCATTCTAAACTTCATAACACATTTTACTGTGCCAAGAACTTTGAATGCATTTTCTGCCTAAGTACCAGCTCTTCTGGCATCCTGTACTTTTTGGCAGTAGAAACAGGGGCAGAACACTAAAATTGGCGTGTCATGTGATTATGTTCAAAATATTCACAAATGTATTTTCAAACCATCTTCTGCTTAATTAACAGCTCAGTATGCGAAAGATGTAGATCACATAAGTCATACAGCAGCAAAAAAAAAGTGATGAGAAGAAATGGACTGATCCTATTTGTGGCAAAGAAAGACTTAACCAATTCACTCATTCACATTTCAAAAAAAATAATCTTTTCAAACTGACAGAAAACTGGAAAAAAATCATAAAAATGTAAAATGAATGGTCATTCTTGAATATATTTCCAGCCTATTTAATCACTAATTTCTACCCATCACTCAAATTCTTGCCTAAACAAGTATTCTCGGAAGACACATGCAATATCTGTTTGCTATGTTGTTTGGGGGTTTTGTTCATGACTTTTCCCTTTTTTTTTTTTTTTTTTAAATGGGACACTGAATCTTGTATTTGTACAAGGCAATGCCTACCTGAGCAACAGAATTTATTACTTGCTGTTTTCCATCTATTATTTTTCTCTAGGAAATTTCAGTCACTAAAAAGAATACAGCAACAATTAAAAAATGTATACATGACCAGTGGTGATTAATTATATTTAAAGTGAAGTAAATTTCAAGTAGGCTAAGTGAGCAGTTTGTCAGCTTGACATGAGTGAAAATTTTCTTTCACATACTGTTTGGAAATAGTAAATTGTGTTTTGTAAGAGACTTCTGAAACTCAAAGTGGATATCTGAAGTAGGTGAAGATTTAATCACTATTCCCCCAGTGTAGTATCAGCCAGAAAAAAAATTAAGCATATTGAAGATTTAACAGCATATGACCACTACTATCTATCCAAACAGAGGTCTTTTCCATCCCAGTGATGCACTCCAAAATATTATGCTTCCATAGTAAATGTTGTCCTATACCCTAATTTTTGAGCAGGCTTATAACTACCTAGACTTTTGAAAAGCCTTTGATGCTGTCACCCACAGCATTCTCCCAGAGAAGCTCCTCTCCATGGTGTGGAGAGGTATATTCTTCACTGGTTAAAAACTGGCTGGATGGCCGGGCCAAGAGAGTGGTGGTGAATGGAGTTAAATCCAGTTAGTGACCACACCTCAAGTGCTGCATTCAGTTTTAGGCTCTTCTACAAGAAAGATATTGATCTCCTGTAGTGTGTCCAGAGAACAGCAGCAAAGCTGTGCAGGGTCTGAAGCACAAGTCTTATGGGGAGTGGTTGAGAGAACTGGGAATGTTTAGTCTGGAGAAGAGGAGGCTCAGGGGAGACCTTGTCTGCCTGAAAGGAGGTTGTAGAGAGGGGGAGGGATCAACCTCTTCTCCCAGGTAACTAGTAATAGGGCAAGAGATAACGGCCTTAAGTTGCACTAGGGGAGGTTCAGGTTGGATATTAGGAAAAATTTCTCCTCATAAAGAGTACTGAGGAATTGGAACAGGCAGCCCAAGGATGTGGTACTGTGGCTGGCCCTGGAGATGTGGCACTGAGGGACAGGGTTTAGTGGGCATGGTGGTGATGGGTTGACAGTTGGACTTTGATCTTAGTGGTCTTTTCCAACCTTAATACTTCTCTGATTACACCAATTTGCAGTTTCCAAACCAAACTTTTCATATGCAAGGTTGATAAAAGGATTTCTCCTAATTGCAAAGAATTTTTCACTTCTCAAATATGTAATGTCTAATTAAGCTGTTACTATTGTAGGTAATTGGCTTCTGGCTAAATAATATACCATGTTGAAATGTGTTTCCTTTTTAAATTGAGACAGTAGAAGTGACTAAGAGTGATATTAATCATAGATGTATTACCATGCAAGCTGAGTTATGCATTCATTCCTGTGGCTCTCTAACTTAGCAGCTGGTTGAAGCCAATGGAGTCTTTTTATCTTTTGGGGAAGATTTTACATTTTTCAGGCTATAGTATACAAGATCTGCATTATACAGACTTTTCACTTTAGTATTTTATGTTTAAATGTCTCTTTTAAAAGGTATGATCACACTTAGAATTATAATCCCCTTCTTTCTGAGAAAATCTATCCTATCAGCCTTCTGAAATATTCTGAAGCCAGTAATGCAGAACACTTCAGATGATTGTTTATTATTAGAAATAGTCTGATTTGCTTTCCTTTCTTCCCCCCCCCATGTAAANCCCCCCTTAGTCTTATAATCTTGAAATAGTATCTGTCTCTAAGAATCTTTAAAGCCATCAGGTGTATGAATATTTCCCTTTGGACAGGGACTGGTTCAACTAGTAATAAAACAATCAACTTTTACTGTGTTATTAAATTGCTAAGAAACAGTTGGCCTTGTTCATACACATTAAGGTCTTTTTTTTCAACTTAAGTAATCTTGGTCTCCTGAATGCCACTGTACAGAATCCCTTGAGTGTACAGTATTTGAGTCATGAAGTCTGGGATGCTTACTGTTATTGAGCAGAATGGTCATAGAAGGGAAAACCTGTATTTTTAAAGCATGTTATTTTCTATTGGTATTTCTTAACTAAGTACAGAAACCTTAGATGGTTAGGTTTTCTTCAGACTTACAAAGTGCTCATTAAACTGAAAACAAAACTATAGTTAAGTATTTATAATCATTTCTACCCGTTTATCTCAGCTATCTCATTAATGTCCTCGAGTTTCTTGTAATTCTAAACAATAACATTAAAAATTAATATTTGTTCATTAGCAGGATCTTCCATCTTCATTAGTCTCTATTCAGTCAGTTCTTACATATTTGAAGGAAACTGTCAGCTGATCCAAGCATACAGATTTTATTATTTTTTTCTCCCATATCTCTAACGAAGATAAGAAAAGATCTTCCCTTCATAGTGTCTGGTACGATGCTGCATTTTGGCTTTAGGAGAAAAATAGTGACAATAACACACCAATGTTTAAGTTGTTGCTGAGCAGTACTGCACAGAGTTAAGGACATTTGGGTCTAGATGAATTTTAGACACTTGTGGTACAAAACCATCAAACTGCCTCAGATAGCCACTAAATGTCATTCAAAAAAATCATGCTGAATATTGTGAAACTTAGTTGTCTATTGCTGAACTAAAATCTTCCTGTCTGTTAAATACGAATATTTAGTGACAAAAATGGAACAAGAGGTAACTTCATACAGATACTCCTATGCATGTATAGTATTTGCTTGTGCAAATATTACTGTATTTATGTATTCATATACACATTACATGCACACACATACATGCTGATTTACAAATGTACGTTCTACCTTATTACTGCCCTCAGACTAAGTTTCTGAGTACTTCTTGCTAGATTACAAATCTGTACTGAGGACTCCACATCTGGATGCAGTACTCCATGTGAAGTCTCACAGCACAGAGTAGAGGGACAGGGTCACCTCACCTGTCCTGCTGGCCACGCTGCTTTTGATTACAGCCCAGGATACAGTTCGCTTCCTGGGCTGTAAGGGCACATTGCTGACTCATGTCCATCTGCCATCCACCAGTACCTCCATGTTCTTTTCAGCAGGGCTGTGATCAATCCTTCCATCCCCTGGCTTGTACTGATAATGGGGGTTGCCATGACCCAGGTGCAAGACCTTACATTTGAGTTTGATGAACCTCATGAGGTGTTAGGTCATAAGGTATTGGGATTTGGTCCTGACCTGCCTAAAAGTAATGAGATATCACACTGGATAGTTTAATCTGCTCAAAATCTCCTACCAGAAATGACAGTACTTGCATAGCCAAGAGGCTAATTCAGAATACCTTTCCACCCTGACAATTTTTTTTTTTTCCAGAAAATGTTCTTACATGTCATTGAAGGATAATTCAAGCAACACTTGTGTGAATATAATAGGAAAATGTCTTTGTTCAACATTTATAAATTTCACATAGACAGAATTTTTACTACATAGAAACATTACTCTGGAAGGAGATAAGAAAGGAGACACTAATCAGTTGTCATAACAGCTCCTACCATCACTACTGTTTGTTCCTTATTCATTCATCCTTTGCACTCCGCCTTGCTTGTGGCTCATACTGGAGCATCTACTTTTTTTTTCCTGCTTTGCATTTCCTTCTTGCTGCCCTAAAACCTTTTTGACAGTATTTTCAGACATAGAACACACCACTGAGTTACAGCAATGCAAATTTGGTCAGTATTTGAATGCTTGTGCTAGTACTATATATACAGTACAGATAATATACGAGTAAAGTACAGAAGACATAAAATTATATATAAAAGAAGAGTTTAACATCTCTACATTTTTCATATGGATAGTAGAAATATATACCCGATACCTGATGTATACCTATACCTGATGAATAGTGGAAATAATCTACCTGATTACTGACCTCAAACTAAATTTCTGAGAACTTCTTGCTAGATTCCAAATCTGTACTGAGGACTCCACATCTGGACACAGTACTCCAGGTGGGTTCTCACCAGTGCGGAGCTGAGGGGGCAGGATCACCTCCCTTGGCCTGCTGGCCACTCTACTTTTGATGTAGCCAAGGATGCGACTGGCTTTCTGAGTTGTGTGGGCACATTGCTGGCTCATGTCCAGCTTGACATCCACCAGCACCTCCAAATCCTTTTTGGCAGAGTTGTGCCCCATCATCCAGCTTGTAGTGCCATGACCCAGGTGCAAGATCTTGCACTTGAATTTATTGAACCTCATGAGGTTCACCTTCGTCCACTGCTCAGCCTTTCTAGGTCTCTCTGGATGGCAACCCATCTCTTGTGTGTGTTGACCAACTACACAGCTTGGTGTCATGTGCAAACTTGCTGAGGATGCACTCGATCCCACCATCAATGTCACTGATGAAGATATTAAAGAGCACTGGTCCCAGTACTGACCCCTCAGGGACACCACTCATCAATGATCTCCATCCAGGCATTGAGCCATTGATCACCACTCTCTGGGTACAACCTCACTACCAGTTCTTCATCCATTGAACAGTCCTCCCATAAAATCCATATCGTTCCGATTTGGAAAGAAGGATGTTACGGGGCACCCTGTCAAAAGCCTCACCGAATTCCAGATTGATGACATCAGTGGCTTTTCCCTTATTCACTGACTCAGTTATGCCATCATAGAAGGCCACGAAGTCGGTCAGGCAGGACCTGTCCTTGGTGAAGCCATGTTGGTTCTTTCACACAACATCTCTCTCTTCTATGTGCCTTAGCATAGCTTCCAGAAGGATCTGCTCCATGATCTTCCTTGGCACTGTGGTGAGACTGACAGGTCAGTAGTTCCCTGGGTAATACTTTCTATCCTTCTTAAATATGGGTGCACTATTGCCTTTCTTCCAGTCATGAGGGTCTTCCTGACTGCCACAACTTTTCAAAAATCATTGAGAGTGGCTTGGCAACTGCATCAGCTAATTCCTTCAGGATTCTGGGATGTATCTCATCAGGACCCATAAATTTATGGATGTTCAGGCTCCTCAGGTGGTTGCAAACCTGATCTTTGCTTACAGTGAGAAGGTCATTGCTCCACCAGTCCCCATGTTCCAAACCATCCACTCAAGGTCTGTGTGAAGAGCAGTCACTTGTGAAGACTGAGGCAAAAAAGCTGCAGAATATCTCAGCCTTCTCCTTATCAACTGTTATTAGTGTGCCTGTATTGCTCACTAGGGAGGGTATACCCTCATGAAGTTTCCTTTTTCAGGTGATGTAACTATAGAAGCCTTTGCTATTTTTTTTGCACCCCTTGCCAAGTTCAGTTCCAGTTGGGCCTTGGCCCTCCTGACGCCACCCCTACACAGCATCCCTCTACTCCTTCCAGTTCACCTGTCGCCGCTTCCACAGCCTGTGCATTTTCTTCTTGCTCTCCAGTTTGACTAGCAGGTACCAGTTCAGCCATGCCAGTTTCTTGCCTCCTTTTCTGATTTCCTGCACCTGGCGATGGAGACCTCTTGTGCCCTAAGGAAAGCTTCCTTAAAGATCTGCCAGCTCTGCTCTGCTTCCTTGAAGCTACCCAGAATTTTTTATTTTCCTTTTTTTACCAGCTCCCTGAAGAGCTGGAAGTGACTTTTCTAAATTTAAGCTACACAATTTTACTTTTTGCCAGTCCAATATTCCTCAAGAGTGTGAAATTCACCACTGTATGGTCACTTACAGCCCAGGCGGTCACCAATACTGATTTCATCAATCAGTTCTCCAGCACTGGTGAGCAACTGTTCCCCTCTTACTGGGGATACAATGACCTAGAAATTGCTCCAACTTCACAACAGACCTTGCAATTGCTCCAACCCCTGCAATAGATGTTACGGTCACTCCCACCCCTGTAATGGACCCAGCAGTACTCTGACCAGCATGCCCTACGGCTACTCCAACCCCTGCAATAGGCCCTGTGGTTATTCCAATTCCCATGACAGGCCCTGTAGTCCAAGCAGCAAACTAGCCTTTGCCTGTATCAGTCCCCACACAAGACTGCTACAAAAGTTGGAGCCCAAGTCATGGACTAAATGAACTGCATGGACAATTTAGAAGGACAGTCCATAGATTACAGGAATTACAGCAATGTGTATGTATCAGAAGGCAGGACAGATGATGATAATTAACTGGGATGCAGGAGAAGGTATGGGACCTGAGCACTGTGTAAATGATATGGAATGAGGGGTGGATGTTATCCTGGTTTGATCTGGGACAGAGTTGATTTTCTCTACATAAGTTCTGGTATGATAATGTGTTCTGGCTTTAGGAGAAAAGCAATGATGACAGCACGCCAATGTTTCAGTTGTTGCTAAGCAGTTCTGTATAGAACCAAAGATGTTTCAGTTTCTCAAATTCTTGTACTGTCCTGCCAGTGAGGTGGATTGGGGGGGAGGGGGGGGGAGTTACACAAGAGGGTACAGACCAAGGACAGTTGCCTTAAACTGGCCACGGGCATATTTCATACCACATGCCATCATGCCAAAACCATAAAATTCTGGGGAGTTGGCTGGAAGAAGTCGTTGTTCAGAGGCAGGCTGGGCATCTGTTGGAGGGTGGTAGGCAACTGTGTCATGCATCACTTGTTTTGTAAACATATATAATTTAAAGATATATTAATTAATTATTTAATATTAATATAGATATATTATTATCATTACTATTATTTTTATTTCTTTTCCTTTTCTGTCTTACTAAACAGTTTTTATCTCAACCCATGAGTTCTCCTTTGTTGGTTTTTTTCCAATTCTTTCCTCCATCCCACTGGGAGGGGTCAGGGAGTGAACGACTGTGTGGTGCTGAACTGCCTGGTGAGTTAAATAACAACACTCTGTATCTCATTTTAATTGATTTTTTTTTTTTTTTTTTTTAAGATGACTTCTAGATCGGTTTTTCTTAAAAATATTCCCTGGACTAACTGGAACTTTATAACTTCTCCAACTACAATAGTGCCAAGGAGATCAGAAATGCAAAAACATGGCTAATGTGCAGCATATACATGTTGATAAAAATAGACCTGCTGTGCTGATCTTGGCTGCCTCAAGTATCTCACTACAAATGATATGGAAAGTTCCTATATTAATAGAATATAATGAACTAATAAAGTGAAATAAAATAGGCTGATAGCATATTAAAGAAATTAACTGATCTCTGCTTCATTTCCATCTTGAAGTTTCTGTTTTGCACAATAACCTGCAGTGGAATGACTTCACATATTAAAAGCTTATTCACTTCAGTAAATGTCATGCTCTCAATACAGTCATTTCCCAAATATGATTATATCATAAAATATTACAGGAAATAATAAAGATATTTTATAATTAGAACTATGCAAGATTACAATCTGAGATTACTCATTTGCTTGAAGATTCCTGAACCGACAACTGTCTGTAGGACATTTAAATGTCACAAAGGTTCATTTATTAATATTTGCACAGTAATGTGGAATATTTGGATAACAGCATTATACACTTGCGATGATTCTCATCAGATCCCATGTAAGCCATAGATATCGCTCAGTCTCCTGCAGTTTCAGAGGCAACTTCAATTGGATTGTATAAATTGCTAATGTTCACCACTGAGTAGGTTGCGGTTTTTAAGAGGAATTAAGAAAACAGAGAATAAAACAGCTTAAAGTTAAGCCAAACACAAAGAAGTGCTAAAAATATAGAAGGAATGACGTAAAAAGAAAAATTCTTGGATGTCACAAGGTAGAAGTACTCCTTAGTTAATTTGCTGCAGGCCAAAAAAGTGAAGAGACCAAGTTTAAAACAGAGAAGAATGAAAACTTGTTAGTCATCATCAGTCAGATTGTGTCCCCTCTGCTAAATGAGAAAGGAGAACTGGCTTCAACAGACATGGAGAATGCTGAAGTACTCAGTGAGTTCTTTGCCTCAGTCTTCATTGCCAGTCAGGCTTCCCGTGCCTCTCATGTCCGTGAATCTTTAGTCAGGGGTTGGGGGAATGAAATCCGTCTCACTGTAACAGAGCAGCAGAGCAAGTCTAAGACCACCTCATGAGGCTGAATGTGTACAAGTCCAAGGTCCTGAAGGAACTGGCTGATGTAGTTGCCAAGTAACTTTCCTTCATATTTGAAAAGCTGTGGCTGTCAGGCAAAGTCCTGAGCGACTGGAAAAAAAGGAACCATAGTTCCCATTTTTAAGAAAAGGAGAAAGAAAGACCTGGGGAACTACAGGCCATTGAACCTCAGCTCTGTGCCTGGGAAGATCCTGGAGCAGATCCTCTTGGAAGATATGTCAAAACATGTGTGGGACAAGGAGGAGATCCGAGACAGCCAGCATGATTTCATCAAGGGCAGATTGTGTCTGGCCAATCTGGCAGCCTTCTATGATGGATCAATGGCACTGGTGGACAAAGGAAAGGCAAGTGATGTCATCTACCTGAACTTGTGCAAGGCCTTTGACATGGTCCTGCACCACATCTTTATCTCTACATTGGAGAGATATGGATCTGAAGGCTGGACTATTCAGTGGGTGAGGTGTTTGTTGCATGGTTGCAGCCAGAGCATTGTGGCGAGTGGATCTATACTCATGTGGAGCCAGTGATGAGTGTGTACAGACCTGCAGAGAAAGACTTGAGTGTCTTGGTGGATGAAATGATGGACATGAGACAGCAGTGCGCACTTGCAGCCCTGCAGCCTTGTATCCTGGGCTGCATCAATGGAGGGGTGGCCAACAGATAGAGGGAAGTGATTGTCTCCCTCTCCTGTAATCCTTTGAGGCTCCATCTGGAGTACTGCATCCAGGGCTGAGGGCCCCGGCACAAGAAAGATATGGAAATGTTGGAACAGGTCCAGTGGAGGAACACAAAGATGATCAGAGGCTTGGAGAACCTCTCCTATGAAGAAAGGTTGAGGGAGCTGGGCTTGTTCAGCTTGTAGAAGAGAAGGCTCCAAGAAGACCTCATTGCTGTGGCCTTCCAGTACTTGAAAGGAGCTTACAAGCAGAAAGGGGACCGACTTTTTACATGGTTAGATGGGGCTGTGGGCAGCCTGATCTTGTGAGTGACAATGCTGCCCACTGTGGGGAGATTGGAACTAAATTATCTTTAAGGTCTAGAATGGCCTATGATTCTGTGACTCCGCTAAGTCTTGTTTATTAGGTACAAATTCTAAATCTATGTACTGTGCAATTTGCAGCAGCATGTACAAATCTGCTTAAAGAAAATGACTGGCAGAAACACAATAAATATCTCTTTGCAATACTGAAAAGAAGTGAACAAAAGACACATTTTATATAAATCATGCATTTAAAAATGAAAACATACTTTTCCTTTCTGTATATCTTGCTAGCACTACATCAATCATTTATTACACATTGTAAACAAAATAAATTACTCCCTTACAGACTTCCAGCTTAGATCTTTCTAATGTCTCACTACAACTACGTATAAAAATAATATAAAACTTATATAGAATCTAATTACAAAAACAGGGATTAAAACTATCAATTTTATTTGAAAAACATGTGATAGTTTATTAGATTTTGAATAGAATGATATTTGTCACAAAGAAGATGTGTCATGCCTGTTGACTACTATCATTTGGCATAATGCAAAAACACTTCCTTTTAAAGAACAACAATTGAGAAATCATTACTTGAAAATTCTACTTTTAAGTGTGTGTGAGTTGGAAGAATATGAGATAGAGATTTTATCCAGAAATCTTGTCAAAAGAAGATTGATGTATGTTTATTTTTCAAACTGAAATAAGATTGTTTTTAGGACTGAAATATATTTAGTAAAACACAGTAATCAATTCAAATTATTACTTCCTAAATATTAATGTCAGGGGTCATTTAATGTTTAAATTAACTTTCTAAAACAATTAAAGTTGTTTTTAAATTAAGATAGAAAAATATCCAATCTATAAATGAACATCTTCTCAGGGGTTTAAGGTCAAGTCATTACAGAAAATTAGTCAAAATTATTAAGTTGTACACTTCTGTGAATATCTATTACTCTGTACTCATAAATACAGTAAATAATTAAATTAAGTATAAGTCCTGTCTACTCTTTTTAGGATGTGTTTTTTTCTGTTGGCTGGTCTAGCCATTTGGATTTTTACATACCTGCTACTGTCAACATACCGAAAACTTTTAGAAAGCTTTAATTGTACTTTAATATAGCATAAAGAACTATATGTGTGTAGAGTTGCCAGCTGTCTCTTAGGATCTAGAACATGTCTAGATTATATCTTTTTTTTATTGTCAGTATTTCATAGTAATTTTTATTTTGTTTTCAACTTTTCTTTATCATTTCACCTAGCATGTGCATCATCCTCTCATGTGCACAATATATTTTCTTTATATAGTGCTCTTTTACTTCCAGATCACTGCTACACACAATCTTTTTGTCAGTATTGAAGTATTTCATTTTAATGTTAGGGCATGGAATGGGAAAAAAATGTTTGCAAGGGAATATGTCTTTTTGAACAGGTGACATTTAAATGATATTTAAATGCTTTATCTTAGTTATTCTAATTTCATAATTGCTTTTATGAAGCTGAATGTTAAAAAGACATTTTAATCATAGAATCATAGAAACACAAAGGTTGGAAAAGACCTCCAAGATCATCTAGTCCAATGATGCATCTACCACCAATATTTCTCCACTAAACCATGTCTAAAAGTTTCTTGAATACCTCCAGGGATGATGAGTCAACTATGCTCAGGGCAGCCTGTTCCAGAGCCTAACCACTGTTTCAGAGAATAAATTCTTCCTAATATCCAACTTGGCACACACCTGGTGCAATTTGAGGCCATTACCTCTTGTCCTATTGCTAGTTACGTCAGAGAAGAGGCTGACCCCCATGGTAGTTGTAGAGAGTGATAAGGTCTCTGCCAAGCCTCCTCTTCTCCAGACTAAATAATCTCAGGTCCCTCTGCTGCTCCTCTTATGAGTTGTGCTCCAGATTCCTTAACCAACTTTGTTGCCTGTCTCTGGACACACTCCAGGGCCTCAGTGTCTTTCTTGTAGTGACGGGCCCAAAGCTGAACACAGTACTCGAGGTGCAGCCTCACCAGAGCTGATTACAGAGGAATTATCACCTCCCTGGTCCTGCTGGTAATCTATTTCTGATACAAGCCAAGATGCCATTGGCCTTCTTGGTTACCTGAGAACACTGCTGGCTCATGTTCAGCTGACTGTTGACCAATATCCCCATTAATCTCTTCCACACAGTCTTCCAGCCACTCTGCCCCAAGCATTGCCTGGTGTGTTGTGGCCAAAGTGTAGGACCTGACACTTGATGTTGTTGAACTTCATCCCACTGGCCTCAGCCCATTGATCCAGCCTGTCCAGATCCCTCTGTAGAACCTTCCTACTCTCAGGAAGATCAATATTTCCTCCCAGCTTGGTGTCACCTGCAAATTTACTGAGGGTGCACTCAAAGTCCTCATCCAGATCATCAATAAAGATATTGAACAGGACAGGTCCCAGTACGAACCCCTGGGGAACACCAGTCATGACCAGTTGCCAGCTGGATTTCAGTCCATTCACCACCACTCTCTGGGCCCAGCCCTCCAGCCAGCACTTTATCCAAAAGAGAGATTCCAAGCCACAGGCTTCCAGCTTCTGCAGAAGAATACTGTGGGAGGCAGTATCAAAGGCTTTGCTGAAGTCTAGGCAGACTACATCAACAGCCTTTCCCTCATTCACCAGGTGGGTCACTTTATCATAGAAGATCAGGCTGGTTAAAACAGGACCTGCCTTTCATGAACATATGCTGACTGGGCCTGATTGCCTGGTTGAACTGCACATGCCATGTGATTTCCCTCAAGACAATCTGTTCCATAGTTTTCCCTGGCACAGAGGTCAGAGGCCTGTAACTCACTGGATCCTCCTTCTTGTAGATAGGAGTCACATAGGCATCCTTCAACCCCCTGGGATGTTTCCAGTTGACCAGGAATGCTGGTCTTATATTCAAATTGATTTATTATCTACTGAGTATATTTATATTTCCATGGAGTACAGTTTGATATGGTCTTTTTACTTTTTTTTTTTATTTCACAAAATCACAAAATCACTGAATTGTAGGGGTTGGAAGGGATCTCTGGAGACCATTTATTTACTCTTAAAATACATGCCTCATCATGATCTTTCATCTGTAAGCCTTAACATCAGTAGATCAAGGTTCATATAACCTTGTTCCATATTCTACTTTGGTACTATTTCTGATCATTTCTGTAACTCCTTGGGCTCATCTGTGGGTTCAGGACTCTTTGTTTTGTAGTGTTTTCAGTCAGCTTGATTAGTAGATTTTTCTTTCTTCTCCTAGGACTGCCAATGGAAATGTTAAAAATGTTTTTAAGTAATACAAATTTTTCTAATAAAAATGCTGCCTACTTTAGAATAGTCTCAGGTGTGTAGTTCAGTTGTTATTCCTTGGGGTTTATAAGCTCTTTTTCAGTTTACTTAACTGTATTGCTAAGTCAGATTAATTTTAATAGATAATAAACTTTTTGATATAAATTATGTTAAATGATAATCTTACTTCTCTGGAATTACTTTAAAAAAATCCTTGAACACATTAAAAATGCTGTGTACAGAGCACTGAAATACAGATTAATTTTAGACATCACTTTATCACTGTAATTTCCTACTTAGAAAAATATTTTTACAAAGCCTTACTGACATTGATTATAACCTTTAGTTACTGATTCTTCATCTGATAGCACTGCAGAAGTGTATTTAATAACTACCCCCAAATAAATTAGTCTTGAGAAATGTTCTCCATGGCATTATACAAATATAGGCAACTAAAAAGTACATTTAATGCAATTTGTAAAATTTATGTTCAACAATTAATGATGGTGAATTTGGCAATATCATCATCAATTATGTTGTTTAAAGATTCGGCCTGGAACTGTAAATTCATACCACTCAAATCATTCAGGTCAAGGGAATTGTTTCTTTCCCTCTCATCGGCATTGAGGCTGTATCTGGAGATATGCTCTATTTTTGTATCTTTTTTTTTGTCATGAAATGTACAGGAGAATTTTGCCCCATATTTGGTTTTTCATATCTTTTTTACAGTATTCATGATGTATTCTCACAGTGAGAAGCCAATTATCAGCATTTGTAATCCCTTCTATTAGTTACTTCTGTTATTATTTCCCAGGAATTAAGAGTTTTAGAGTAAAAGTCCATCTTCACATTTTCGGCATGTTCCAGCTTTAGACGGCCCTTTTGTCTTCTGTCTCTTTTGCTTTGCAGATAGTATGAAGGATTTAGCATTTTCAGAGGTTAAACTGAACACTATGCTGAACTTTTTTCCTTAGCAAAAGAAAAGAAAGTTCAGCAATTATGCAGAAGTCAGACACAGTTCAAGCTCTCCCACCAATAATCCAGTCTACTACCGTAGCCTTCAGCAGAACAGCTCCTAGTAAGTTAGAGAGTGTGTTTTTCACGTGGAAGAACTTCTTTACTGTGAGTGTCAGAGCACAGGAAGAGGTTGCCCAGAGATGTTGCGGAGTCTCCTTCTCTGGAGATATTCAAGACCCATCTGGATGTTTTCCTGAGCAACCTACTGTAGGGAACCTGCTTTAGCAGGGGGTTGGACTAGGTAATCAATAGACAGCTCTCCCCAACCCCTACAATTCTGTGATTCTGTGTGAAACAGGGGAAATAATGCGTTCTGTTGTGCTCTTTTAATACTTAGAGTATTTTTTCTACTGAGAAGTCATCCAAATGAAATTCTCTTCAGCTATATGTTTCCTTTTGAGGTTGACAAGATATGAAATCAAATGTTAATGTACAAGTAATTACTGCAAAATTATATGTTTACACTGATGGATTATTGTTCATTAGCACACTCTAAGTACACATCCTCATCAATCACTGCATGCTCATCACTTTTGCAAGTGCTCTGCTGATTCTCAAATCTATTGCTTATCAGAGCAAATCATCATATTTATGGCATGCTTGTACTCCTGTGCTTCAAAGCTTACCAGATGGCTTCCTGCCAGACCAAGATTTTGGAGTTTTGTTTCACTTGTGATTCTGGCAAATTGCAGACTTGAAATTTATATCAAATTCTGACAATACCTGATAAAGTTTTCTGGGCTCAGTACCAAAATAAATTGTGATTTGTTTTGGACAGTTTATTCTAAAAGATAAGCATTCTATTCAAACTTTCTTAAATAGAAATGAAAAAGAACATCTATTTCAAATCACATGTTTTAAAGAACCATTTTTTTTTCTTTTCTTTATTTATTTCTGTGCTGGTTGCATCTGTCTACTCCCATGACTTCATTATCCAAATAGCTGTTGAACTGTGCCCTCACATGGAGGGTATTTTAAGATATTGAGTGATTTGTTGACTCGGTGCAGACTGATGAAAAGACTAAAGGATTTGAGGAAGGCATGTGTTAGTCAACAGGAAAACTAACTTTGTTATACTGCTGACAGAGGAGTCAGGAATAATGAAGTGCTGTCTGAACTGGGTTTCTATCGAGTTTAATTTAAGTAGGCAATTAAAGACATTTGCGAATACTGTAGTTAAAAATTGTCAAACTCTCTGTATCTATCTCAAAAATAATCTCTGTTCTGCTGCAAAAATGACCTAATTTCCTCACAACTCATATATATATATATACACATACATGCACATGGGTGAATACATACATTTGTATTTGTATTTTTATTATGCTTATTTTTATTATGCTTATTCTTATTATGCTTATCTTTTATTATTTTTATACATATTTTTATGTATCTCACCATCCATAATGTCTCCTTTGCACTGCCATAGACTGCAATAATTAAAGAATAATTTCAGGTTTTGAACTACTGTTGCTTTTGTAGTTGTACATAGGTGAGCTTCAAAACCATAATGAAGCTGAAGGGGGTACTCTTAGAGATTTGTATCATGCCTTCACTATTAACAAAAAGAATGTACAGATAATCTAACCAAGTATAACAGAAAGCTCAACAAATCCATGATTTTCAGTTGAACTATTCCTGAGCAGGATGTTTGTACTTTTCTTTCTTTCTTTTCTTTTTTCCTCTCCTTTTTAACAATGTGATTAATCCTAACAAAGATGCAAGGTTTAGTCTTAATCATTTTAAATGCTTGAATTAATATGACTTTCTAAAAATAATGATTCTAATTTAGTCAGGCAATACAGGCTTTATGGTATAGAGTACACTGCATTCCATTTAAATATTTATATAATACAAAAGTTCTTGCCAGAAGTGGAACACTACCTTATTTTTTCACCTAAAAATCTATCAATTTATTATTGGATTCCTATATTTTCTTAAGTTACTTATACAAATACAGCGTATCTTCTACATTTTTCAAATAATTACTTACTTGCTCAAATTAGTGTCTGTTTTACCTATTTTTACCTGCAAGAACTTGCAGCAATCTACATGTGGATAATATTAAGGGATCTATGAAGAAAGAAGGCCAAGTAAGTTGACTGTTTTATGTCTATGTGAGAAGGATAAATTAAAAAAAGGAAAAAAAAAACAGTATTTTTTAGTAGTAGTTGTTTTTGTTTGTTTGTTTGTTTGTTTTAATGTAAGCTCAGAGTGGACAAAATGCAAATGAAAATGACTTGACAAAGAGAAGCAATCTGGTGCTTGAGTTATATTTAGTCTGTCATTAGTGATGATATACAGAATCAAATCATGTGATTTCACTCAAGAGAAGCTTACTCAGGGGACAGGAGACAGCAGGTGGAAAGTGCTTGCTAGAATGAGGATATCTGCATTCTTCATGCTTATTTTCTCTTTCTTCAGCAAGTAAATAGCATGAATCCAGATAGAAAAAGCGATGAGTAAAGAGACAGATGGCAAAGTATTTTTAGTACTAATGACAGGATTTTCTAGAAAATGCCACTCGTAGCATGAATCATAAACTTGTAACATATATCAACTATATCAATTTTCTCAGGGAAACATAAAGAAACCCTGTGTTTCATATAGGAGTTTTAATCTAAAAAATGATTACGTGCAGATTTATTTACCAGAGAAGTAAATATTCCCTTGCATCTTTATAGCCCCATCCATATGGTGCAAAGAAATTTTCTACATTTCTAGTCTCTACTGTGAGAGACCAATCTGAAATCAGAGGGGAATTTTTTCAGAGATAAATACATAACTGTTTTTTGAAGGTACGGTCTTGACGTCTCCCGTGCAAAATAAGTATATTTGCCAATGTAAATACTTCTTATGTTGTTTTTTTTTTTTATTCATTTATATTTGTATATTGTGCATGTGCTCATTCTAATTATGTATATGCTTACATAAATACATCTACTGAGTTCATTACTAAATAATTACTGTATATCACTCCAATACATTCAATGAACAACCAAATACAGGCTTCATCAATTATTTGCATTTCTCTTAAAAACTGAAACATTTTTAATGTCTGTATCAGAGTTGTGAGGAAATCTGGGTTTAGCATATTGAGTGTGGGCATGTTATGAAATCTTATAGCTGTAAAAATCAATATTTCTATTCTTCCATACATTCAGGTAGGAAAATATCATCATTGTTAAATAAAAGAAGTCCGAGTACAGGAAATATATAGAAAAAGATCTGTCTGGAAATATTTTGATGGAAAGGATCCAACTCTTCATGAAAAGAATCGTTATGTTCTTATTTATTGAACGGCCTGCTTAGATATTGTCAGAGCACCCACAATACCTGGGTTGTTTAGTGAAGGTTAGAGGAATCTCTTTTAAGACAGTTTTTCCTCTTCTGTAATGAAATTCTTTGAGGAGTGTGGTATTTCTTTTGATGGTGCATCAACTCAAAATTCCCAATTGCAGGATTGATTTGCATAGAAAGAACCAACTTCTGTGCTTGTCCCTATAAACTTGGTAATCCTGATGCTGGAATCATTAGTGGTTGCCATTCTGTTTTCTCAACTCTCCGCAGCTTATGCACATCATCAGGTTTTATATGAAGGTTACTGCAACATATCTGGGATCATACTACTTGGTATCAGATGCTGCGTGGAGCTCTCTGACATTTTTTCTACAGTGAGTCTGCTGTGACCCATGCAGATACTTGATTTAGCTCCAATACAGGATAATGAGAGTAACTTAATGTAAGATAATTTACTTTGGCTCCTGATTATTGGATAGATTTGGTGACTGAGATTATATTGCAGCCCATTCTCTTATTACTTTCTTTTCCTCATAATTTATATACTTACATAATTTATAAACAATCTGAAACATAACCCTAGCTCTGCACACAAGCAAAACAAGACAAGACAAAACAAAGCAAAACAAACAAACAAAAAAAAAAACAGTGGCAAAAGTCTTCTGTGAAAAAAAATATCACGAAAAGTCTGCAGAAGTCATTAATCACATTAATCTTGACAGCAGTGAGGGAAGGATTTTACTCATTGTCTTTCAGTTCTTAATAATGGACAAGGTTGTTATTAGACCTGTTACCAAATGTGTTCGTAGAAGGTGATGGCTGGTGGAGTCTTTGGAATTACATATATCCCTGCTGTTTTTTTCAAATCCAGGACAAAAAGCATTTTCCATCAAATCTCAATAACATGGTAATGTTAAAAAGTGACACTCTGTATAGATACAATTTTCTGACACAAAGGATCCTTTTAGAAAGTTAGGATATCCACTTTATAGGCAGTGCATTATTTGTTGCAGAAAGTCTGGAAATGATGAAGTTGTACAGGAAAGTAGAAAAAAATAAAAAATCCAACCAACCTACTTCCCTGAAATTCCCTGGATAAATCACTCCTAATAAGTGCATTCCTCACTTTGACAAAGCTTTAAAATACACAGACTTGTTCCCATATTCCGTGCCACTCCAAGGGTCAGAACTGTGTCAAACAATGACAACAAAAAAACAGCAGAAAGCTTTTACCTACGTTTTTCTGACATGAAGCCAATGCAATTCAATACTGACAAATGCATGGTGTAGGAGCTTGGTTGCCAATAGAATAACAAATGTAAAATGAATTAAACGTACCTGACTGGGGAGACTGAAAGTCATCTTAGCTTGTATAGACATGCTGGGTTAGCAAACCTTTTTCTCTCTTCTTCCCGTGTCTAGTGTCAACCTTTTATTATTATTATTATTATTTGGCTTTGTCCTCTCAAAAATCCTTTGACTTTCTTTGTTTCTTTTTCAGTGTGCCCTTTCTTTTTTATTGAACAGTTGACCACAGGTTATTTAATATACAATCTGTCTCAGAGGCTGGTAGAACCTGCCATAATGTGTTTGATAATCCACAAATCACTGAAATTCAGTATGTTTTTAACACACTTTTACTTTAAAAGCTGGATTTAAAGACAGCTTTACAGACCTCTGCGTTTCTATTTTTGTTTCCTTTACTGCGATGTAATACGGAAAATAGCTAATTTTAGTATATATACATATGTATGTGTTTACTTCAAACTGATGTTGTAGTTTCAAAGCTAAAGTGTTTTTCTTCCTTCTCAGAAGTCATGGCAATCATTTCTTTAAGCCACACCATACCCTATTGGACACTTCACCTTTGGTAGCTTAATTCAGACATAATTCAAAACAGAACTGTTGTATGTGCTGAACCAAATCTTTCAAAATCTTCAACAATAATTCTGATAATAATTAATTTTAAATCTGTGAAATTGTGAATAATTATTTAAAAAATACTTGTAGACTAGCATCACATCTCTCTAATGATGGTATTACAGTTTAGTAAAATTGTTGTACAAAATTATGATTTGAATAATATTATTCTAATGTTAAAAGTTAGGCTTAGTAGAGAAACTGCAATTGTCACCACATTAGGATATGCAGCTTTTGAAAGAGAGTAATGAAGATATTTTGGCTGAAATATGTTTTTAAGAGATACTGGGTGCCTTTTTAACATGTATGCTATCTAAAAATAATTTGCATGCTTGTAGGTTCTAACAGAAGAGAAATAACGCTCTGAAAATACCACTGACACTGATTCAAAATGAAACAATCTGTTTAATGAAGAGCTCTCTCTTCCTCAGTGTTTGCTTTATTTGCTTATTTTTCCTGAGAAGAATTCCATCCTTCAGGGAGAGATTTAAAAACAGAATAAATACAGGCAGTTTACTTTTAAAGTGTGACACTGAGTACAGATGCAGTGATTTTTATATGAAAACTAGGTAGTGTGTGTTTTTTATCCCCTTAATTCTGTGCATTAGCCTCCAAGTGTGAAATTGCCACTTTGATAGCTTTTTTGAATAATCATTATGATATAGCACTTGATATAATGAATTCCACCTGATTTAATGGCTACATAATTAATACTTAGATGATCTTGATAACATACCGTACCTGTAAACAGGGAAAATGTTTCGGAAGCCATTTCAGCAGGAGAGTGACAAGCTTACTTCAAGATACCAAAATCTGACTGATCCTTGTATTGTTCATTAGGAAATCTGGTTAATTCGCTAATTCTGAATATATGTTATTACAGAAAGTTTTGTGTGGTTTTGTAAGGCTTCTACTTGATTTTCCTCTCAGTTTGCAATTAAAAAATAAGACGTGATCCACAGTTGATATATATATGTAATATGCCAACAAAAACTGCATTGCAATTACTAAAACCAATCTAGGACTTGTTTTCTGTAGCCTTTAAGAGCTAAGCAAATGCATTTGGCAAAAATACTGAAACAAAATGAATTTCTTGTTGAAATTAATTGATAAGGTTGAAGCTTGAATGTTTAGTCATGTGGCATCTATGTTGTTTATAGCAAAAGTGGCTAAAAAAAATAAAAAGGAGAAGAACTTAATAGGTTTTTTTTGAGCTTAGGTCTGTGGAACTGGTATACCAGATTTTTTCTAGCTTTTAACATTAGGCCCACTGAATTTGATGTCATTTGTGATGCTCACATAACAGTGACCCTAATTAGATGCTTCACAAAATTTACCTGAAGTGTAGCAGTTGGCCGTCCAGGTTGCAAGCAAACACTGTTGCCTCATGTCTAGCTTTTCATCCATGAGGACCTCCAACATCTTTTCTGCAGCACTGCTCTCTGTGAGTTCTTCTCCCAGTCTGTATACGTATCTGAGAATATGCTGACCCAAGTGTAGGACCTTGCACCTTTTCCACTGAAGAGTCCACCCTTCAAATCCATATATTTCCAATTTAGAGATAGGAATGTGGTGTGAGACCATGCCAAAGGTCATGCAGAAGTCCAAATAGATGGCATCAGTTACTTATCCTTTCTCTACTGATGCTCCATCATACAAGGCCATCAGATCTGTCAAGCATGATCTATCCTCGATGAAGCTGTGCTGGTTGTCTTGGATCAACTCCTCATCATGCCTTAACATACCTTCCAGAAGGATCTGTTCCATGATCTTCCCTGTTCAGTTGCATTCCACCCGACATCAATATGCCTGGTCTCTCAAAAAAGCTTCCAAGATCAGATCATTCAAAACACTGAGCATGACACCATCCATACAGCTATACATTCAATTGATCCATTCTCCTCCTTTTGCCTGAGTTCCAGTCTCCAAATGGGAGGACGGAAAAAAGCATTACCTGTGCTTCTGATCCCTTCAACATCCTCCTAATGGACATAAAGTCTCTCCTAATATTTTGTAATTTCCTTGTTGAAGCCTCATGTAACCTAGCTTGAAGGAGTAGGAGTGGGTAGTAGCCCTCTGGTTTTATCAGACTCAGTAACCCCTTCTAGATGACCATGAATGCCCCTGCGGACAGAAGACCTCTTTAGAGAGATTATGCAAGCAGCAAATGGGATCCTCAGTGCCTTTCAGGGAGGAGTCCGCACTTACTAAGACCCTTGTCTTTCTTTGGTGGCACAGATTCTGAACCAAGTCCTTGGTTGGACGAACTTACTGTGGTTGTACCTTCCCAGATCCCACCTTGTCCTCTTTCCATCTCCAGAGTCTCATATCTGTTGCAGAGGCAAGGGAGAAACTCATCCTTCTGCACTGAGTAGAGACAAAGATCCAGTCCCCCTTGTCTTGTGTGCTTAGGTTAGGTTAGAAGGTTAGAAGCTTGCATGGCTTCTTCCCCTTGCAGGAACTTAAGGGAGAGCTTTCCAACTGCCCATGTCATTGCACGATACCAGGCATCAATCATTGATTGCTGGATACTTCTCAGCCTGGTGATTTCCCCTTACAATCTGACCACTTGCTCAAAAAGTTTGTTGAGCTGGGCACGCTTGCACCCATGACAGACCCCCTGCCCTCAGCCCCTTGGGGACTTCCAGATTCTAGAGTCTGAAGGTCTGGATATCTCTGTCGCTCCTCATGAGGTCTGTCTGGGTCCATACATCAGTCCAGAAATGTTGTGGACCCTCAGTCTGAGTTTCCACCTCAGCTTTGCTGTTATGGCAGGTGGTCGCCATATTAGAGTACTGTACCCTGAACCCTGCTGCTCTCAGAAGAGAGAGAGAGAGAAGGATGCCTGCTTCTAACACACATTAAGAATGATAATCTATACATGGAGTTAGCTGAAAATGGGTAGCCTTGAGTCAGATGGCTGAGAGGAGGACCTGTGAGAAGTATCATCACGGATCTTCCCTTCATCCCATTTTGTTCAGGGGCTGTATGTCAAGAACTTTTCCTGACCAAAGAACTTTAACCTTGAGCTTTAACTTTGTCTCAGATGTATCTGAAGTTTATGAATTGTGGGAGCCAAAGACAATTATTCTTTGCCTTATGGAAATGCAGTCAGAGCACAAAAGGAAACAGCAATTAGAAATTGGTGTGACTTTCTCAGAGCAGATAGCAAAAGAAAATGAAACTTGTAGCAGGCCATCAAATGTGCACAATAATGTCTAATTTTGAATTAGTTTTTAATTCCATTATGATTTTTAAACTGAGAAGGAATCATCTTACATTCATTCAAATAATTTAGGTTCTAGAAGGAGTTTTTAATTTTAAGAGTAACGTTCATCTTAGTTAGAAAATAGCATGTACAATGCTCTAATGAAAATAACTGATTCCTTTCCTTTGTTTTCTTGGATTAGATAGTAGCAAGATCTTGACGTATTTACAATGGTAAGTAGCAGTGCAGTGTTCACTAAAAATATTATTTTTTCCAGCTTTTTTATTATACATCTGTACGAACAGATTTCAATCAAATCTTTAGATCTAAACTATCGGCTTTCTGCAATGTAATCTACAATGGTAACAGACAAACAGAATGCTGGGCCACTTCTGCCAAACAAAACAAACAAACAAAAATCAAAACAAAGAAAACACCACCAGAAAAACAAACAAACAAACAAACAAAAAGCTGTTTAAAAAAGCTGTTTGTGAGTATATTTCTATTTTCATTTTTGTTCCCATTTAATTTCAGTCTATTTTGTCCATGCCTGCATCTATATAGACAATTGTGGAGTAACAATTTGAGAGATAAGTAGACTTCCTTTGGTGATATCACTAAACCAATTTTCATTCCACTGATTGCAAGAGAAATTGCGTCCAGGTCTCCATCCCAGTCTCACCTTCAGCTTTCCTTATGCCCTGTTTCCCTGTAATTGAACAGATGGTTTAAGAGCTGAACAGATTCTGATAAGGTCTGGTCTGCAAAAAGAAATGAATAGAAAAGTCAACCCTATGCCTTTCAGAAATATACAGTGAATATTCTTGGACTATCCTCGTTGTGAACCACACCATATGAGGAAAAAAGGTGGAAAGAAGAAAAAAGATCAGTTTAAGGAAGACAGAAGAAAAAATCAAGCTTCATCTAACTTCTGTATTTCAAAGCTTGAAACTAACACAAATAAGTATCTCACACAGCTTTTTATATTGCAGTTATCATTAGGGGAACTGCTCTGCGTGTGACTGTGGTTTTGAAAGACTCTTATCTAGTATGTTGGAAATTGATTTCAATTTACAAGCCAGCATTACAGAAAATAACCTGGTTCTGCTTCTAGCAATGGTTAAACCTTTGGAACAATTCATATTTATCCATTTTTGGAATTGCATGAATTTTTTTAAAAAATATTGGTTTGATACAGTAGCTCTTGCAATCTAGAGGACAATCAAACAAACTAAAATATCACAAATCCTACACAAAAAAAAAAAAAAAAGGCAAAAAAAAAAAAACCCACCAAAAAACAAGCAAAGACTTAGAAATGTTAATATTAATTATATTACTTACTAAGTTTTGGGATATTCTGTACTATTCAGAATGAATCTTTTGCATTTTAAATCATAATCTATCATAATCAATATACTTCTTCCCATTGAATTCAAACAACATTTGTGTCCTGCCAAAATCTGTGTGAAACTGAAATTAAAGGCTTAAGCTAAGAGACTGGATAAGTGCTATTTATCCATTTCGGATAAATAACAGTAACATACATGTTTTAGAACTTGAAGTTCCTCATGTGCCATGGAATAACCATTTAACAACCCTCTTTTGTTACAGAAAGTTCAGGTGCTGTTCTGATGCTTGCAAACATTACAAAGTGAAAATCAATTCAACTCAACAATACATGACAATAAGATACTTTGAACTTCAACTGAATGGGTTGATTCAGAGACCTTTGAAAGGTTAGGTTATATTAAGAGATTGAAGCTGAATGACAATGCAGTAACAAAAGCGCTGATTCTGAAAAAGGAAAAAAGACTCTGAAAAAGTATTGATCAGCCTAACTTTAAGAGGGTTTATGTAGCAATGGAAAATTACACTCACTTACAGATTGGTGCAGAGCCTATATGATTCCCTGTGTATAAATTAAATGTATGACATTTGATAACTGCTAAATTGGAATACTGTCTATAAAAGTAATTTTTAGGAGCATATGGCCTAGTGGCAGATTGTAGTAAGTAAACGGGCCTTATATTTTAAGAGAACAGCATAAAGGAGTTAACAAAGTACCTGTTAACCCAGTCAAAAGTTAAAAGAATCTCAGCAAATATTTATTTTTGAGTATTTTAGCATACTTTTCATGTGGTGTTTAATTTCATGGACATATGAAGTTTTCAGAATGGTTGTTTTAGTTAATAATGGAAAGCATCATGCATATCACAGAGTGCTAGAGCTGAGGTTAGAAGTCACCTCTGAATATCACCCTATCCAACCCCTTTCTGAATGGAAACTCCACAGTCTTCCTGGGCAACTTGTTCTTATGTTCACCTATCCTCACAGTTAAAAATGTACCCTTTTTTTATGTTTAAATGGAATTTGCTGTGTATTGGTTTGTAACCAGGAACCACTGGTTACAGCTTTACTGCCACCCCCATAGTCAATTATTTGTACACCATCTCCCAGGCTTTCTGTTCTCCATGCTTAACAGTCCCAGCTCTCCTAATCTTTTCTTGTATGACAGGTGCTCCAAATCCTTAGTTATCTTCATGGACCTTTGCTAAACTCACTCATACTTGCTCCATGATTCTCTCATACTGGGGAGCCCAGATCTGGGCACAGCACTCCAGATGTGGCCTCACTAGTGCTAAGCAGAGTGGAAGCATCACCTCTCTTGACTGGCTGGAAAATTCTATTGCCTAATGCAACCCCTGAGGCTGTTAGCTGTTCTTTGCTCTTAGGATGCATTTCTGGTTCATGGTCAGCTTGATGTGAATGAGGACCTCAGGGCTTTTTGTCTAGCTGTCTTCCAGCCTTTACTGGTGCCTGGGGTTACTCCTTTTGAGGTCAAAACTCTGCATTTCCCCCTTTTGAACTATGTAAGATTGTTATTGGCCCTTTTCTCCAACCTGATGACAGCCCTCAAATTGGCAGCACACCCCTCTGGTTTATCAGCCACTTATATCAATTTTGTATCATCTTTGAAATTGATGGGAACTTTTCTATCTTATAGGTCATGACTGAAGATGTTAAAAGATGCTAGCCTGCGGACTGACCCTTAGAGTATTACAAGTTACCGACTTCCAACAATGAGGATGTTAAGGATGGAAGGGTTACCAAAGGGTTTTGATCAATGGTTCTGTGTCAGGATGGAGGCCAGACACAAGTGGTGTCCCTCAGGGGTCGGTCTTTGGATCAGTGCTCTTCAACATTTTCATCAGTGACAATGGCATTGAGTGCACCCTCAGCAAGTTTGCAGATGACATAAAGCTGAGCAGTGTGGTCGATACACTGGAGTGAAGGGAAGCCATCCAGAGGGACCTGGACAGGCTGGAGAAGTGGGCACATGAAAACCTAGTGAGGCTCAACAAGGCCAAGTGCAAGGTATTTATACAAACTGGGGGAATATCTCCTTAAGAGCAGCCCTGCGGAGAAGGACTTGGGGGTCCTGGTAGACGAGAAGCTGGACATGAGCTAGTAGTGTAAACCTGCAGCCTGGAAGGCCAACTATGTTCTGGGTTGCATTAAAAAAGGGCTGGCCAGCAGGGAGAAGGAGGTGATTGTCCCCCTCTACTCAGCTCTTGTGAGGCCCCTTCTGGAGTCCAGGCCTGGGGCCCCCAGCATAGGAAAGATGTGGAACTTTTGGAACAAGTCCAGAGGAGGGCTACCAAGATGATCAGAGGGCTGGAGCACCTCTCCCATGAAGAAAGGTTGAGGGAACTGGGCTTGTGTAGCTTGGAGAAGAGAAGATTCCGAGGAGACCTCACTGTGGCCTTCCAATATTTGAAGGGAGCATATATACAGGAGAGGGAACAGCTGTTTACGAGGGTGGACAGTGATAGGACAAGGGGGGAATGGTTTTAAACTAAGATAGGGGAGGTTTAGGTTAGATATTAGGAGGAAGTTTTTCACCCGGAAGGTGGTGACGCACTGGAACAGGTTGCCCAAGGAGGTTGTCGATGCCTCATCCCTGGAGGCCTTCAAGGCCAGGCTGGATGTGGCTCTGGGCAGCCTGGTCTGGTGGTTGGCAACCCTGCACATAGCAGGGGGGTTGAAACAAGATGATGATTATGGTCCTTTTCAACCCAGGCCATTCTATGATTCTATGATTAACAAGTGCCAAAATAGAGCGTAAAGAGATCATAACCTGTAACCACATACAGACTCCAAATTCCTTCTGTGCATGCTCCATGATGCATGCATTAGTGTATAGGACAAGGATGCCTTAATACTGTCTGATAGACTTTTCCTTATTTATTTGCATACACCTATGTTAGCAGCATTCCAGATTTGTTTTGTTGATTACTATGTCCTTCATGTTCAAATCACCAGACACCCTTAGCTTCCCTATGCAGTCCAACACTTCCTCCCTTGGTAGTTACTCATTCTCTCCTTCCCCTGTCATTCCTACTTTAAAACTCTACTTAAAATTTTGTCCAGTCTGTTGTTTCAGTTAAGTCAGGTGTCTTCCAAAAATTTCTTGATCCTCAAAGGGTGTCATAGTCATAGAAGAGTTGTTGTACATTAGAACAGTATGTAACATTTTTGCGAAATAAGCTGAGGTATAATAAAGCCCAGTACAATGAACTAGGAATAACTTATAGATCCAGAATTCTTACATGTTACTTTTACAGCAGTTACGGACCTAGTAAGTTTGTAAATGAAACTGGAAAAACAACAGTATAAAATTATAAAAAAAAAAAAAAAAAAAAAAAAAAGAATGAATAGAAACAGTGTGTGAAATTGTTCCTGGTATTTTCACATTCAAATAATATACTGAAAAAATGTAACTACAAATAGAAAGAAGAAATGCACGCTAAAGAAAGCAGGGGAGAAGAGAAGAGTTGTGGGAATGAATAATAGATATTAATATATATTTTTAGCATTGAAGTTGCAATTAGTCTTACACAGCTAAAAGATCATGTATAGTTAAATGCAAGATTTTAATCTAAACTTGGTCATAAATGACTGTGTGTCAACTATCTTAAGAGTAGAGGGAAAGCAATTGAGTCTGCATGAGCTGTGACCCCAGGTTCCCCCCTCAGAGAAGAGTAAGTCTGAAGGCTGAATCTGAAGCTTATGGGTTGCTATATAGTAAAACTCAGTAAAGCTAGGACCTTACTTTCAAATACACCGATAACGAGCAGCCCCTACTGAAGAAAATGGCATGGCAAAGTCATTTTCATCTTCATAAGGTTAGTATTACTCATTCTTTAGTGTAAGATGATTTGCAAATATTGAGTTTGGTTACAAGCTTACATCACAACTGAAGCACCACAGACAGTTCTCACTTTATTTGTTTCATCTGTAACATTGTGTGAACAAAAGCTTCTTTTAAAAACAGTGCCATGTACAGATGGTTGTTTTTTTAAACTGCAGACTTGTATTTATCTATTAATCGCTGGGGCCATTTTCCAAATCTTCAAGATATTCAACATTTAATTTGTAATTCCAAAAAGATCTTCAAAATAAACACAAAAAGAAAGGGCAAAGAAACTCTAAATTTAACAGTAGACTGCATAAAGTTTGTAGAAGGGCTGCCCCAAAAGTAGTGCCTCCTATTATGTTGGTCCACAACGTCAGAGATGGATGTTGGTGGTATGGCAGTACAGACTGAACCTTCCCAACAATATGCTGTTATGCTTTGTTGCCGTGCAACAGATGGCAGCAGAGGGGCAGTCAGACAAAATGGTGTCTGACATGGAAACATGCATGATGAAAAGTGTGTCATTGAAAATGTGTCCATCAGCATTCATTTGCTGAGTCTTGATGGAGGCCGAACAGTAGATGTGAAAGAGAGAGAGAAGGAAGGAAGGAAGGAAGGAAGGAAGGAAGGAAGGAAGGAAGGAAGGAAGGAAGGAAGGAAGGAAGGAAGGAAGGAAGGAAGGAAGGAAGGAAGAATGCTGAGTTAAGAGAAGAAGAAAAGAACAATCATGAACAACAAAATTCTGGAAATCATCTGTGATAGCTCCTTTGTTTTCCTTCCTCTTACTTCAGTTCAGATCTGTTCCAAAAATTGTATTTTGGAAAAAGGAATTAATAAAATCTTCTGGGTAGAAAAAATGGAACAATTTACAATATTGACATTTTTGTTATTGTTGTCAGAATAGATATCCAATCTGAAATTGTTATGCTGGACTTCAAAGAATAAATTTCTTTTTTTTTTAACTGTTGTTTTCTTAAATGTATCACAAATGCAAACTAAAATGCACATTATTTGTCATTATACCATGTCATGTATCATTTGTACACAAGGGTTTTTTTAATAATAATAGTGAAATTATTTTTTAAAATGCGAAGAAAATCAGTTTTCTGCATGCATACAATTTTCCTGTTTCTACTGCGTGCATTTGGTTTCTGGGCTTTTGGAATTGCTTTATAGAAAGTTTCAAGCAACTAAACAGAGAACAGAAAATGTCATTCATATTTACCATGTGTAAATTGGAATTATTCATTTAATCAAATATAAGCTAGAGAAAGTAGCTTCCCAGTGCTCTTTTTAGTATAGGTAAGTAAAATCACAGAGAAGTCATAACTAATTTAAAATATTTTATCAGATTAATACTATTCAATCAGTATTCAAGTCTACTGTGTTAATTATTTGCCATCTGATAATAGCAGTAGTTGTTTCTTAAAATGCCCAATGACTGAATTAGCATATTAACTCTAAGAATGTACTTTAGTACACTAGTGGCAATTTTAACAAGCCATGAATATGGAGCACCAGAAAAATCCCTATATATCCACAATTATCTATTAAAATATGTGTTATGTATAGTTATAAATATACATAATTGCATTCTTATTTTCATTTAAGAAAATAGAAGACTTTTACCATCTAGCAAATGTATTGTGATCCAATAATAGAAACATTATGATGTTTACTGAGAGACAGAAATCAGGAGGTGTGCAAAAACAAACTCCATTTTGAATATGCATGATTGTAATCTGACTATGGCATGAATAACTAAAGCGGTAAAGGACTAATCATATTTATAGTAGCTCTGTTAGTTATGTTGTGATGGTAAGAAAAGTTAGGAGAACTTTTTGAACACTGTATCTTGCTTTTGAGTATATTCTCGCAAAGCTTTCATAGAATTATAGCATAGAATGTCTTGAGCTAACAATCATCTAGTTCCAACCCTCCAGGCATAGGCTGCCCAGGGTCATCCAACCTGGCCTTGGATGCATGCAGGGATGGGGCATCCACAGCTCTCTGTTCCAGGGCCTCAGCATTCTCTGAGTGAATAATTTCTTCCTAATACCTAATCTAAATCTCCTCTCTTTTAGTTTTATACCATTACCCCTATGCAATATATATCAATACTATGATCCCGGACACAGAGTCCCTCTCCAGCTTTTTTTTGTAGAATCTCAACTCTCTCAGCCTCTCAGAATAGGAGAGGTGCTCCAGCCCTCTTAGCATCCTTGCGGCCTCCTCTGTACCTGCTCTTATAGGTCCACATGCTTCTTATGCTGGAGGCCCAAGAGCTGAACACAGTACTGTAGGTGAGTGCTCACAAGAGTGGTGCAGATGGAGACAATCACCTCCCTCATCATGCTGGTCACATTTGTTTTGATGTAGCCCAGTGTACAACTGGCTTTCTGGGATGCAAGTGCACACTGCCAGATCATTTTCAGTTTTATACCATGAATGTGATATAAGACTATTTTTTCACAACATAGAGACCTTATTTTTTTTCTGGTGGAACTGAGGCTTATCCAATTTTTTGCACATCTTGAGGCTGTTTTGCCTTGAAGAGGTACAGCATTTGCTATATTTACCATCCAACCTCTGGCAGTCAAGTTTAATATAGGAGCAGATGCTACTTTGACAGTTTTCTACTATGATTGCATTCAGAGACAGAAACATATTCTTTCCATGTATTTATTAGACTTCCTGCAATATTCATGCCCTGGACTTAATTCCTGTATATTTGAAACATATCTTCAGATTGCCAACAGCTTTTCAGAAAATGATGTAGAGTTAACTTTCATGAAGTGCTTTACTGACATACAGTTATCCCACTTAAAATCTTTTCTGTTTTGAGAAATACAAATTCCAGCCATTGAATTTCCCATTTTATAGTAGAAGAAATTAATTCAACAACTAATTTAATTAACAAAAAATGTAAACAATGCACCAACTATTTCTGTATTCTAGGATTTTTTTTACTGTTTTTACTTTTTTTTTAATTTTTTATTTTTATGAGCCACATTATGGAAAGCTGTGGGTGACATAAATTTTAATTTCATCTCATTTCTAATTAATTGCAATCAGTAATACAAGGTACTTTCATTATAATTAATAATATGGTATTCTCAATGCTAAGGTATGTCATGTTCACATTTATTTTAATGATGCCTCTGTTGAGTGTATCCTGGATTCCCAGGACATTATACTGGGCATAGTATACAATGTCAATAAGTTGAACTCTCTGTGTGATGTTAAGAGCAACATACCTCTACATATTAATAATACGTCTGTGGAGTTCCTTCTGGCATTGCTGAATAGCAAAGTATTAATACTGCTTTTTTACGTTCTTGTAAACAAAAGGATTTTTTTTTTTTAAGGTGTCATAGTACTCTGTCTCCTGTGAAAAAGGATGGGGAAAATATCTTAAATTCTTTTATTATGCTATGAGTATTTCTGAAAATAAATAAAAAGTGTAGAGATCTCATATTTATGTCATTGTTAAATACATTAAGTGGAATAGTTTTCCTATCAAGTACAGATTACACATTTACTCATTGGAACAATGTTCTAGACAGTATTTCGTATGACATTTAAGACACTGAAAGATTCGTTGTTTTCCATGTCAGTCATGCAGTGTCTGTTAAAAAAAATGACGCTGACAGGTCTAGGAAAACAAACAACACTTTCTGCAGTCAAATTATGTACAGTACAGATCCTTAGTTCATATGCAATTCAAAGGAATTCAAATATGCTAAAGTTAAGCAAAAGCTTAATTTATGAACAGACGTGGCTTTTCTGAATGAGCACATATTATCTCTAAGATTGAAATTACATGCATATAATAGAAGAAATCTTATTACTTTTAGTGGTAGTAAAACAAAACTTTAAAAATCAGATAAACATCATTGAATATTAATATCTTTGTATCAGTCCCTAGTTACAGACAGTGAGCAAGAACACGTTTAAATTAGACACAATATTTTAAATATTAATTTAAAAAATAAATTAATTAAGTAAATATATAGTTTTCGAAGAACTTGTCAAGGATGTAATTTAGGTCAAATTTTCCTTAGATGAACTTCCTGAATATTTCACTTCTATATAAATAGCAAAATAACATACAGGTAAAACATTGCAAACAATCTGTTAAAAAAAAAGTTAGATGTTGCACAACTTTCATGTACTGCAACTATAACTATACAACTTTGGGAAGAATTTCTACATGCAGAGGATGGTCAAGCTTTGGAATGGGCTGTTCAGAGAAAAGGTGGAATCTCCATCTCATTTAAGGTATTTAAGGACGTGGTATGAGGACATGGCACTAAGGGACACAGTATAGTGACAGGATGCAGTAGGTAAGTTTGGACTTGATCTTGAACATCTTTTCCTACTGAGAGAATTCAATTCTATTCTAACTAATGAGGCCTCTCTATATTGAGTTGTGCTAAGAATATTTTTAATATTATACTGGACTAACAATTACTGTTTGTATTTAATTAGACTGTTAAAACATTAGCTGGACTAACACAGATTTCTTAGCTCTTAACAATAGGTCTGTTTTGCCTGTGACAGTATTATGACATTATGCAGTTCAATTAGCAAAGTCAGCAACATTTGGTCACACACCTATAGTCAGTGGGCATAGTGATTCTCCAATAAGTGTAGAGGATAAGTGGTAGTGGTTTGGCTCCCACAGGATCAGAAAGCCTCATCCCTCATCATACTACTACAGATTTACTTTTTACCACATACCCAACAGTGATCCCCAATGAGAGTAGGAAAGTGGTTAGATACACACTTTTAGAAAACATAAATGTAAATAGACCAAATGGGAATAATGACAGGAGTCTATTTATTCCATATATTAAAAAATAAATAGAAAATTGGAAAGTGTTCTGAGCAGTAAAATGGCCTGTATGACAGCACATTTTTATGATAAAGATTGACACTTCAAACATGACACTGGGGATCTTTCCCCATGCATCTTTCACCATGCATCTTTCTCTCTTCTGAATTTCAAGACTGAGTATCAGATGATTATTTGCCAACTCCACTGCTCATTACCTAAAACCATGGGATTTCACAACAACTAAATGAAATCCAGATCAAACACTTAGAACTAAGTCAGATTAAATTAGTGCTTTTCCAACTAAAATGTCATAAAATGGTGCAAGCGATTTAGCAGTTTCTGTCACTGCATGTGAAAGATTTCTGAAAAAGTAAAATAAACTACTAAAATACAAAGCTCCTCCAAACAGCTTAAATCACTTTCTAGAGAAGAGTAGTGAATTCTGGAGTACTCATAGAGAGAAACACTGGAAATTCTCACAGGTTTACTTACTAAAAAATTATCCAAACTTTTGATTTATGTATTCAGGTGGCATCACCCACTGCTACTTTCTATACCAGCTAATTTCTGAGCGGCATAATTTCTAAACAAGGACTACCATCCCTAAATCATTTTGAGGGACAGCCAACATACTCTTCAGATACAATCTCTTAGTGGATTTCTAGCAAATGCTGTGAGTACCAAATTCCATACAGCTGAATTGTGTAAAGAAAACATCTAAGAGAAGTCTGCAAACAATAAACTACGTTTTTCCACCACTGATGTTATATAGGACATAAACCAAGAGCTTTAGATCCTGCTAAAATAGCAGTGTCCTTAACCTTGCTAAATTCTTGATATGGAAATATGAAGAATTAACAATTTGGCCCTCAAAATAAGTTTCAAGGTCAAATATAATATCAAAATTATTCAGTGAGAAAGCATTTTTATATCCCCAACAAATGGTACCATAAATGCCAGTTAGCAGGCAATGGGCCAAACAAAATCAATTCTGTTTTAAACACCAACTGTTAGCAGACATTCAACACTGAATATGTGATAAATACCCTTCCAGATTAGAGATAAACTTATCTAAGTCATCATGAATTGTTTGATATACCTATCATATTTGGACGTCATCAGCATAAACATAGTAATTAAGACCTTGCTTATAGAATAAATGACCCTACAGAGTGCACATACTGTGAATGTTAAATAGCATGATCTTGCTATTTAGAGTGTATGGTAGGATTTCCAGCCTCAGTATCATTAAAGAAACCTATAACTCATAAATGAGACCAATTCCCCTAATAAAGAAGGTTCCCTAGAGTAGGTTGCAGAGGAAGGCAACCAGTGGTTTTTGAATATCTCCAGAGAAGGAAACTTGACAACTTCTCTCGGTAGCCTGTTCCAGTGCTCTGTCATCCTCAAAGATGTTCTTTCTCAAGTTCAGATGGAACTTCCTGTATTCCAGGTTTTGCCCATTACCCCTTGTTTTGTTGCTGGGTACTGCTGAAAAGAGCCTGGTTCAATCTACTTGACTCTCATCCTTTAGACATTTGTAAGCAATTGATAAGATCCCCTCTCAGTTTTCTCCTCTCCAAGCCGAACCATTCCAGGCCTCTCAGCCTTTCCTCACAAGGGAGACGTTCCAGGCCCCTAACCATCTTTGTATCTCTTTGCTAGATTCTCTCCAGTTGTTCTCTCTCTTCCTTGATCTGGGGAGCCCAGAAATGGACACAGTACTCCAGATGTGGCTTCACCAGGGCAGAGTAGAGGGGAAGGATAACCTCCCTCGACCTGCTGGCCACACTCTTTTTAATGCACCCAGGATACCACTGGCCTTCTTGGCCACAAGGACATATTGCTGGCCACAAGGTCAACCTGCTGTCCAACAGGACACCCAAATCCTTCTCTACAGAGCTCCTCTCCAGCAGGGCATCCCCTAATCTGTACTGGTGTGTGCAGTTATTCCTCCTCACCCTTGCTGAACCTCATCAGATCCCACTCCACCCAACTCTCCAGCCTGTCCAGGTCTTGCTGAATGGCAGCATAGCATTCTATGTGTCAGTCACTCCTCCCAAATTTGTATAATCTGCAGACTTGCTGAAGGTGGACTCTATTCCTTCATCTAGGTCACTGATGAAGAAATTGAACAAGACCAGCAAGGAACACCACTAGCTACAGACTTCCAACTAGATTCTGCGCTACTGATAACACTCCTCTGAGCTCTGTCAATCAGCCACTTCTCAGTCCACCTCACCATTCACTCATCTATCCTAAGCTTCCCTATGAGGATGTTATGGGAGACAGTTTGAAAAGCCTTGCTGAATTCAAGGTAGACAACATCCACTGCTCTTCCCTCATCTACCCTGCTCTCTCTCATCTACCCAGCCAGTCACGACATCACAGAAGCTTACAAGATTGGTTAAGCATGATACTCCCTTGGTGAATCCATGTAGACTACTCCTGATAACCTTCTCCTCCATTTGCTTGGACAATTCAGAATGACATTCAGAATAAGTTGTTCCGTCACCTTCACAGGGGTGGTGGTGAGGCTGATTTACCCGTACTTTCTCGGCTTCTCCTTACCCATTTTGAAGCCTGGAGTGACCTTGACTTTCCTCCAGCCTTCAGGCATCTGTCCTATTCTACATGGCTGTCCAAAGACAATAGAGAGTTGTTTGGCCATCAGGTCTGACAACTCCCTCAGCGCTCATGAGTGCATCCTGTCAGGTCTAATGGATGGAATGAAGTGCATCAAGTTTGCATAGACAGTCTCTGACCAGATCTTCTTTGACAAAGGGGAAGTCTTTCTTTCCCCAAACTCTTACTTTCTTTTGATTTGCTGGAGTTTCTATCCTTTTAATTAATTGAAATGGATGTTGCATGTTGAGAATAGGTTTGGGAAAAGCTTGTAACCAAGCAAGTAAAGTAGAAGATTCAACATATGCGTAGCATCAATCATCTGAGTTTTGTTTTCTGTAAGAAATATAACTACTTTATGCATTCATCACACAGTCTAACATTTATATGCTAATATGAAAGAAAAATTTACTCTGAGAGCTTTTTTTTCTTCTCTAGACATATATATTTTTAAGCTTTCACTGAAACTATGCAAAATGTTCTTCCCAAATGCTCCTTTGTTCAATTTTAATAGTATTAAAATCATATCTTACTTTGTACAGCATGGCAAATTCATCAAATTTCTCACACAGCTTTTAATTCCATTACTTTTTTTTTCTGTTGCTGATGTTGTTTTTCTCAGAAATGCAATAGTTTTTGTTTTTTTTTAATTTATCTTACTTAAACCAAAGGCACAATAACAACAGCTAGTAAATGATGTTAAGTCAGAGATATAATTTACTATCTACTTCAGAATGAAACAGTGGTTCTGCTTAGAGAGATACCATGCTCCCTATCTCCAATAAAATAAATACATAGTTATTGTATTGTCAACAAATTTCTAATAATTTTTACATACTTTCATGTAAGAGAAAAGGCAATAAAACCCAGACTTGTTTAAAGTGTATAGGGTTAAATTTAATATCATGTGCATATATGGGAAGAATTATTCATAACTCTTAAGGAAAGCCAAATCGTCATGTTATAAGGCTCAGAGGATACAGCACAAGTTAATTTGTAATTCATCTTTATTCTCCTACAGTTGTCAAGGGCAAATAAAGATTTATGAATAGAAGTACATAAGGAAACAACTTAAAGGAACCTGTTTGAAGAAATATTTATATTACAGTAAATACATACAAAACTTTAAATATTATGTTTGATGGTAAAAATAAATTCCTACTAAACAGCACGAAAAAACTTCTCAAACTTCAACATCAACAGGAGATAATATAATTTTTATATGAAATCTAGTTCAGTTCTTGTGGTTTTTTTTTCATAGAAAGGATTATAGAGATGAGAATCATGATTCTGCGCATGTGGAAATGTTGTTTGATATAATTTACAAAAAAATAGATTCGTAGCTGTAAAAATAGAAAAGAAAAAGCAGGGGAGAAGAGAGAAGAGGAGAGGAATAGAACTGGGTTGTCTTGCTCCAATTTATAGGAGGGAGAGGAGGTTCTTTAATGTATGTATTCCCGATGTGAAATTGAGAAACAACGGTTCTGCGGCTTATCTCTCTCTCGTTGCCCCTGGCCTCCAAATCTTCAGACAACAGATTTTGCGAACTTTGACCAGGACTTGCCTGTACTTGTCCTTCTGTGTCCTCAGCAAGCTTTGAGACAACTGTGCAAAAGAATAATCTCTTACATGGATGAGGATGAGATTTATTTTATTTTGGAAGAGTAAGTCCTGAGATTTTGGTTTTGTCCAAAGTGCTTTGAATATGAAATAACAGTTATGATTTACTTCAGTATTTTTTAGCTTGTGTCTAAACCACAGTGAACACAGTTGCATAAACAGCTCTAGCCAGCATGTCTCATTATAGCTTTGAAGATTTGAAGGAGTTCAGACATATGCTGTGTGTATATATGCATGTCAAATTTAACTTTTGAATTCAGGTGCTGCTAATTCTTCCCAAGCTCTACTCCATGTGCTTAAGTCCTTTGAAGAGCTTTTGAAGGCCTCCTCTTGCCTCCTACCACATCATTATATACATAAATATCTGCAGTATTCAAGTGCTTTTGGTCTTGATATTGATCGTAATCCCTAGCCTTTTCCTCATCCACTGGGTGGGTCACTCAGTCATAAAAGGAGATCAGGTTGATCGGGCAGGACCTGCCTTTCATGAACCCATGCTGGTTGGGCCTCATCTCCCGGTTGTCCTGCACACGCCGTGTGACCATAGTCCAGATAATCTGCAAGTGCTCAGACATCTGATGAATTCTTAATGAAGACAGATGTTCCTGGCTACAGGATAGCCTTACAGAATTTTTTCTAATATGCATTTAGGAATTTTCCATAGCAGACTTTTTTGGCCTTTCTAGGCTTTTTCAAATTTGCATTTATCAGTAACAATTCATTTCAAGTAAAATTTCCTGCAAAGCTTTTATCTATTCTTCTAAAGGACTTTAACAATCTGCCTAATTATGTCAGTGTTTGTCTGAGCAAGTTATAAATGACAAATCCTGTCTACTGTGTAAACAACATTAGATGCTATTTTCCTTCAGAACTGGTAGGATAGGTTTATCGAAGCAATCTCTAGGGTTACTGCTGGATTTACATTCCATTTCACAAGTACATTTATTACCTTTCAAAATTCTTGTATTGTAAACTACTTTTTACTTTATATTTCCAAAGAAGTAGAATATATACATTTACTCCAATGAAAAAAACCACCTGCTTGCAGAGAATGAGGATAATTTTTTATCTTTGTATTTGACAAATACTACACCAGATATTTTAAAGGATTTATTTGCTTTCTATATTTATTTATTTGAGAGTAGAGCCATCATAGGAAATCTAATAAAATATTTTACGATTTTAGGCAGAGAAAAGAAAAAGAAGGGCCCAAACAAAGATGTACTGGTGATAAATACCTTAAAATCATAGAATGGTTTGGGTTGGAAGGGACCTTTAAGATCACCTAGTTCTAACCCCCTGCTATAGGAAGGGACACCTCCCACCAGATCAGCTTACTCACAGCCCCATCCAGCCTGGCTTTGAATGCTTCCAGGGAGGGGGCATCCACAACCTCACTGGGCAACCTGCTCCAGTGCCTCACCACCCTCACAGTAAAGAATTTTTTCCTGACATCTAGTCTACATCTACGCTCTTCCAGTGTCTTACTGTGTCAATGCTGGTTTTTAAAAGTACTTGACAAAATGAGTAAAAAGAGCCAACTGAGAATGTCAGGGATCTATGGTTGGTAACTAATCAGATTGAAAAAAGAAGTGGGAATGAGGAGTGGTAGGAACTTCTCTTTGGTGAAGAATCTTAAGGACAGTGAAGTACCAGTGTCTGCTAGTCAGGTGTGGCACAGCAAATTAAAAATAACCAAAGAAAGGTATAAAATCAGCAAAACTAGTGCAGAAAGAATGACACTGTTTATTTGAGAAGATGATAAAGAAGAAAAATAACTAACAGAAATTGAATCATGTGATAGTAATTATCCTTTACATAGTCCTGCATCTGAGCAGTACAGCTGGAACAGAACAGTAAGAGTACTGTTCTGCCCATGCCATGCACATCTGACTTGCTTTCCCAATCAGGGAAACCTAAGGTGCTTTATGACCTCAATGAATTAGCACTCTTGAGGAGACAGGGAGTGGGCTGCACTCTTATGAGTACACTCCTGGGTGTCTATTTCCAGATGATTTCTTGACAAATCTATGTTGGTTCTAGTACACCATGGAAGAAGGATTTCCTGTGTGGAGACATCCAAGGAGCTTTCTAAATAACCTGTGAGGACGCCCTCTTCAGAAATCATAACTCTAGCAAATCTGAATCCATCACCAGTTAGCTCATCTAGCTATAATAATAGGGTCATGAAGGCAAAATGAAAAATGGGAGATACAGTATACTTTCTGCTCCTATTCACTTAGTAGTTCAGTTCAAAGTCCTAGAAGAGGTATGCCGACAATGGACCATGCACCAGGTAATCTTTCTGTGAAAGTCAGGATCCTTATTCATGGCACTGTATCTGTCGTAGATATAAGGCATACTCTCTAATCTCCTAATGGCAATTCTTGCAGTGTAAAGAATCTCACCACTAAAAAAGATCACACAGCTATCTTAAAGGATGCTGATATTGTCCCCAAATAAAATAATCCTGACTGCTTAGTGTTTGTTTGTCTGTTTTGTGATGAAAATAGTCAAATACTTATTTCTGTACCCTGTAACATTTACAGAGTCCCAAAGGACAGTGCTTTCTGATATGTCAACTGGACTCAGTATCTGACATAAGTATAAAGAAGCCACAGAAAACATTTGATGTCTAAAGCTGTAATATATTTTTATGAAATTAGTGTTCATCTTTAAACATGTAAATAAACTTTGTATTAGGAACATTATTTCTGATGTCTTGATGCCTTCCTGGAATTCTGTTGTTTCGTTAAATGAAGGATACTGTGGTATAAAGGTCCATTTATATAAACATTTGCATGAAGAATTTTTTTTCTTTAATATTTCCAATTACTATTCCCTTTCAAAGATTCTGTAATTGTACAACTGTCATTGTAAGTGAAGCTTTTGCATCATACTGAAATTACCCATTTTGTTGTTTAAAATACAAAACCTCTGAGATACGTGATCCTTTGCAATGCAAGCATTCTGTAGAGACAGAGTTGCTGCTGAGTCTAATGAAATATTACCTGACAAACAAACTCCTTCCTGTCTTGGCACAGTAAACGTACTGTGATAAATCCTGACCCCACATGCACAAATCCTATCCATGAATGCATCCACTTGCTTAACGTTCAATAGAGCTACAAGAAGCAATTGCCACTAGTTTAACTGATGTCAGAGAATATAATTCCATCTTCATTGTCTGTCACTTTTTAGAAGGTTCAAGGATTACTACTGAAAAAAAAAAATCAAAATTGAAAGTGTAGCAGTGTTTTAATATCCATTTCTAATAACATGAGTGCAAGAATTTCTTTCAAATGGGTTACTAATTATGAATTCTATCCAAAACGCAGCTCTTCTAATAAGTTAAGTGGATAACTCTCTGTCCTTGTACACATCATTTTTTATAGTAGTGGGAGAAAAGCTGACGAGTATAGTTATAGCAGCTGAAAAGCCTTTATTGTATCCTCTTATTCTGAGTTATTTATAACTTATGACCCTGCATTTATAGTCTTCTTCTCATAGAAAAATGTCTGTCTCATCTGGGACAACTGCAAATAATTCAACAATGAAGACTTTCAACACGGCAGCTGAGAAAAAGCATCATGTAAACATCTGAACGATGAACTGCCTGCTCTGCATTAGACAAGGAGGAGGTGTAGAAATTAATCACTTTCCATAAATTGATGTAATTTTTATGGGTTTTTAAAGATGCTGAATAGTCCCACAGGTTTCTTCAGGTATTAATCATTCCAAGAGAATATTAAAATTCAGCTTTGATATTAAGTTTTATCAAATAGCTTTTAATTGTGACCTGAATTAAAATTTAATGTTTGTTTAGCCGTATATGAGGATTTTGGTATAAGTTCTTAAAAGCATAAACAGGCATCTGCCTTAACTGATGTTACAGTAATTTGCACTGGAAGCTTTTCAGTAACAAATATTGTTCAGACAAGAAGCCAGTGTTATCTACCAACTTGCATTGGTTTGCTAACAAACTTCAATGAAAGACTGCCATGTTATATATTTAACTGTATTTCAGTGATTAATTCAAAACTGCATGGTTATATCCATAAATAAACTTTGCATTAAGGACATCACCTTTTTCCCCCATGGTTACTTCTACTGATTCCAGCTGAAATTGGTTGCACTTTGAACATTATAGTTAAAATGTACACCAAATGATTTTTAAGCTAATCAGAGATGAAAAAAGAAGCCTTCTAATTTGTCATTTTACAAGTGGTGAGCTGAGACAGCCAAGAACTTCTTCCCCATTGAGATCTGACTTTACATTAACTGCCCCGAAGCAGAATATTGCTTGTTACAATTTCAGTTCACACACTCCACGAACCTCATCTCAATTCTGCAATGCTGGCAATAAATCTGCCATTTGAGTATTGCTGCATATGTATTACACATGTGTAATTTAGATTCTTAAATTGTCATATTCAGTAAAGATGAATTTATAATTTTCATGCAGTAACAGCAGCTCAGACTACAGGAGCTGGTGCCCAGAGAAAAGCATTATGAGTAATGTAATGAGAATCAGTTTAGTATCACCTTTTATTTTTGCTGCTGAACATGCTTTGTCAGAATAAAAACAAAACAAAAGCAACAGCACCATCAACCACAGCAACATAACCTTCTCTGTACTTATTAACAGTCTTGCAATAAAATATTTTTTGGAGAAATTGCGTCTGAATGCCTGCCACCCTGTAAATTGGTATAGTACACTGGAGAGCTCCCAACTGTCACTGGTGATGTATTATTTGGCAGGAATCATCTTAATCTTGATGAGATGAGAAAGAGTCAGGAATTACAAAAAAAATTATACTTTCATTTTCTGTGTTTCTTTCTCTCTCTCTATTTTATTTATTTTATTTATTTATTTATTTATTTATTTTAAGGGGGAAAAGGGGACGGAGGATGAATAAGCATATTTTCCTTCTTCTTCATGAAAATGAACGTATCCAAGACCAGCTGACATATTGATCTGAATTTCCAGGACTCTAGTCATCTTTCAGCTTCTCCAGCATTCTGGATACAGAAGAAATACAATGGCTGCACAGAAGAGAAATGAAATGAAATGGCTGCACAGAAAAGAGAGAGAGAGCCCTTTTCCTCAGGGCTTCTCGATAAGCAATATTAGCTTCTGCAAATAGCAAGGTGTATAAAAGAGAATTTAAATAATATTCCAGTTTTCCAGAGCTTGAAAACTGAAGCACAGAAAGCAGCTCATTCAATATTTTCTGGCCACTATGAGGAACAGGAATAAAATGAATGTCTTTGTACACTTCAAGCAACTGTATCTTTCTTTTTCCTCTTAAAATAAAGCATGTAAAACTTACATATCATTTGCATACACACACTTGTAAATAAAATGGAATTTTTAAGTAATGAAATAAAAAATATATATATTGAAGAATGGAGGAGGAATAAATTGAAGTTTAAATTTGACCATTTTATGAGACTTGGGGGAAAAAAATAGCAGGCTTATTCTGTTATTATCTACATAGCAAAGAAAAGATGTTAAAAACTGGAAAAAAATGCTTTTTCTTTGTAAAAATTGTTCTCTTGTTGTAAGAAAACAACAATACATAGGCAGAGAAATCTGTTTGAAGAGGCAATACAGGTATGAATTTTCAGACTTTCAACCATCAGAGATGCAAGCAGTAGCTGAGAAGGAGTTTTTGTATTGGAACATCTAAGACAACTAAGCAGATGCAAAGCAAATAGAAGCAGCTCTTGTAACTGATCCACTTAAACAGAGCAGGTGGCTATTTCCATTAAGTCATTATAACTAATTAAGGAATGCATAAAACCTTGTATGCCCCAAGTGGTAAGCAACATGTGTGATCGTGAGCATATGTACGTGGGTAACTGTAGGATTAGGAAGCTTCACAAATGTAATTGTAGTATACACATAAATACAAGTAATATATATAAATCCAATGGTTTGGGGATTTAAATTTATACTTGGTTCTGATGCAAGCATTTAAATATATATATATTTTAGAATAGACGGTAAACTTATGTTGAAGACTTCTTACTTATGCGTTTTAAGAGTTAAGTTGCTTAAGAAATATTTCTTCTACTTTTGGGTTCCTTCTATCTTATGTATAAGACAAAACTGCATACACTCTGTCTATTCTTATTGACGTTTAATGTTAATAATGTAGAAGCACTGAGCTTTCCCAATGTTTTTTCCTTTGTTCTACTTGTTCAGCCAATTGATTATTTAGCAGCTCTTATCTTACTAATCCAAAACACCAGCTAGTTTATAAAAACAAAAAATAGCATGTAGCTGTTTTTTCACGGCTGCAATAAATTAGCCATAAGCAACTAACTTAGATCAGAAGTAAATACATCAACAACATTCAATAATGCCCTTAACTGCTAAAACATTGTCTACTAAAAACAGTAGAGAGATTGTTATTGACTAGAACAGGCTTTGTAGCAATCCTTTAACTGGAGAGGAAAAAAAGAAAAGAGGAAAAAAAGGATTTATATATGTGTAAAAGCTAATAGATGTATTTAAATTCACTTTCTTTGTTGGATTAAATGTAAATTCAGTCCTCCTTTATCCGTTCTAGTTTCTAAGGAGCAATAAATTTCTTGAGATACAGTTCTCCAGTGTTACGAATATCTGAAGATCAGAAGACTTACCAAGAAATTAAAATTATTACAGAATATATAAAAACATTCGAAATAACTCAATTTCTTAACACAAACAAAAAGAAGGAAAGAACAACAACAAAAAAGATCAGACAACACCACCACTCAGCCATGGCTGGTAGTTACTGCAAAATAATGTTTGGAATGCCTTTCTGAATTAACGTGTTATATCTTTTCATATTTGAGAATGCAATTTGCCAATAGACTTTTTTCCTATAGAAGTAGAGGTGTAGAGTTCATCTTAGGTTTTACTAATAGGAAAAAAAATGAGCTCAACAAATTTATTAAGATTTCCAAATCTCTCTGCAGAATTTCAGTGTGTGGAGGGGAAAAAAAAGGGGGAGGAAAAAATCAGACCTTTGATTAATGTTTTTTTCTTTATTGTTCTATTGTTAGCTAAAATTATTTGCTATTTAAGGATGGCTCCTGGTTTTCTCTTCACTGACTGCCAAAGATAGCTTCTTAAACAAATGAGAACTGTCTTATAACAATGTATGAAAATGTTAATTTACTTTATAAAATCTGTTTGCTCCCTCTTCACAATTGTTTTGAATGATCCTTCTTCAGGTAAAAGTTTAAAGAGATTTTGTAGAAGGACTCTTGATTGACTGATTTAAGAACCTGCAAAATGCAGTGTTTGTGAGTACATCAGATTTCAAGGTGGAAATCAGTTCAGTAAATACTTTATTTATTGCCTTCAATTATTATTCTGCTTAGGACAAATTCTACTAGATCTGGGGATGCCTACTCTGGAAGGATTAACAGGAAAGCTCAAAATATGCTTCTGTTTTATGAAAGATGAATGAACAGCTAAAGATACTTACCCTGCCTGTGTCGGAGGAGTTGGAACTTGATGATCCTTGAGGTCCTTCAATCCCAAGCCATTCTATGCTTCTATGATTTAGGAAAGCATCTGCATCAGTAAACCATCAGTCTGCTTGAGATGCAAGATGATGTCCTCCTGAAGCATTTTTATCAAAGGTGTTTCTGTGTCTCTGATTGTTTATAATAGTGTTTCTCTATTAGAAAAGTGATTTTAAACTGCACTTAATGGTCACATTTAGGTGCTGCTACAGACAACTAAAAAAAAACAATATTAGGATTATTACTTATTTTTTAGTGAAGTCTAACCTAAAAAAGATGTCCTAATCTGAGAAAATATTATGTACTAAGAACTGAGTGAAAAAGTGCTTCAATCCAATGGAAGCTATTTTTTTCTTCTGACTTCATCTGTTGTACTGCAAATGAAGAAGTATTGACACCAAACTGTATTCTCTTTACATCAGGCTCTGATTAACTCTTCTAGAGGTTTTTCATTTTTCTTTTGCTTTCTTTTTCTATATTTTTGTCTGACTTTAAAGATGCATAGAAAGCATAGAAACATTCACCTCTACACATTTGAATTACCTCTTACAACATAATATTCTGTGTCCCTTTACCTGATAAACTTTGACTTTATATCTACCTGATCACATTTATCATTTACTAGGCTTGTCATTGCAGCTGAGAGTCATTTCAAAACCTTTACTTGAAAAGATCTGCTTGCAGTATAAATTGTAAACCTTTCTGGCAAGGTGTCTGTACAAGATACTTTGCTATTTATTTACTGTTTGGCTTTTGTGTGACAGGTGGAGGACATGCATCAGATGTACAAAATCAGCTCTTGATTTACTGTAGCCAGAACAACTTCCATCGTAGAATCAGGACCGTTGACAATTCCCAGTAGTGACAAAAAGCAATAGCTGCAGGGAATTAAAAAGGCTAGTTTCAAGAGAACACAGAAGACTTAAAGAACAAAAGAAACTTTCCAAGCATGATTCCTCATGTTGCTATCAGGATCACTTAAATTAAGACAGAATAAGCTTTTATAGCTACTTAAAGGAAACTTCTGCATGCCAGTGAGATAGCTTGATGTCGAATCAGGCACGAGCACTACGTCACCACTCCTTATTTCTAAACAGGGATATAGCAGAAGAGTCCTTGTAATGTTCAATGAATGGGTCATTGCATAACTTTCTAATAGTATGTTGTCTTGTGGATATCTTAGGGTTGGGTTACATATTTTACCACATCTTTATTGGCTAATGTGGGCAAACAGCAAGATCTAGATAAGACTATAGCACTTATTGACAGGGATTGCTCAACTTAGTGGCCTCACAGATGTGAGTCTGCAGTGGCTGATCAGCTGCAGCCTGTAGCAAAGTTGAATGCATATTCCCCTCTGCTGCATACACAAATGGACGGCCACACAATTACACTGACAAAAAGCAATGCCTTATTCAGCACTGACATACACACAACATTCACATGGCCTGATCCTATTCCTCCCCTCTAATGGATGAGCACTGATGTACAGTAGCAAAATACATGCATATATGTACACTACTTGTATCACTCCAGTAGCTGGCCAGGACACTCAGTTGACCCAGTAGCTCTTCATTTATTAGCACAAGCTTCCAGTATTTGCTAGCAGCTTCCTGCCATCCCATAATGTCTCCCACTTTCCCACAAACCCATATATATCCACACTAGATTTAGTTCAGTCCTCTAAAGCTGTTTACCTCCATCTCATATTGTCTCGTAAGCAATAATCCCTTTGTCTCTAAAACGAGTTTTGTTGCAAGTTTCTTCATTTGGCTCATTTTGCTGTATTTCTCACCAGTGACAAGCGGACATTACTTCTCATCAGATAGTCCCAGAGGAGTAGAAAAAGGGAACAATCTACTTGAACTGATTAAGTTCTAGGGTCCCCTGGCCTGTCATTTTTGCTGGGATTTACGTTTTTAATGATCAGACTTCAATCACGTAGCCTATGTTTGCTTGCATGAGGATGTTTTTATAATTGGTCTTTTATTGAATGTCCTGTGAGATTTGCTAATGGGCTACTGTATAGTTTAAAATAAATGGAAACAAACAAACAAAATTAAATCAACCAACCAAGAAACCCAGCAGTAGATGGGTATAGTTCACACAAAGACAGAAACAGGGTTACAGCCAAATGTTTTTCATTAGAACTCTAAATTCTAAAGCTTATTTTGTAAAATTCAATGAATTAAAAATGGGATGGATGTTTAGCCTGTTTCATTTTCTTGTTTTTGTTTGGTTGATATACTATTTTTGAACATCCGCCATACCTAAAATGGAGAAGAATGTGAGAAACACTCTGGTCTCTTTCTGTGAATTGTTGATAAACTCTCAATTCTTGGGAGAAAGAACGGAAATGGCAAACCTTTTTGATCCCTCCTTGCATACAACTTGCATAGTGGAAGACAGAGTGGAAAAAAGTCCCCCAAAACAGTCAATAGGGATAAGTAGAGATAATGCTGTTCTTAAAGGCTTTTAATCTCCCACTTTGCATGTGTTCAGGGACTGGGAAAGGTTCATGAAGATTTCATGGCTGGTGCAGCAGAGGCTTCTGTTAGGTCTTACACATAACAATCACATTCTGGGAGGGAGGCAAGGCTATGTCTTTCCAACCAGTTACAACTAGGTCAGAACTTATGACACCATGGAGGTGGACAACCGTCACTGTCTCCACTCCTGAAATGCAATAAAGTGAATAAAACTTTTCATTTGAAAGTACCTTCATTCTGAAGCTGTCATTTGGGTTTACAAGTAATGGTGGGGCATAAATCCATTTGGGGAAGGGTAGTTCAAGAAGAAAACATTTTGGAAAAAAAGATTGGAAAGATTTTTTTTTTAGAGTTACTCTTTTTGGTTAAACGTGATGAATACTCAGTGTACTGGCAGCATAATTTCACGCTAAACTGTACGACTGCAAGAAAAAAATCACAGGATTTCTGATGGATCAAGGCCAGTGTTTGTAGAATTCATTCATTTTGTCAAGCGTACTGCAAACAGTGCCTCTCCCTCATGACTACATCATATTGATTTTTGTATTTACGCCATAGATCCTTCTCAGCTTAAAGAGAATTCTTCCACATTAGACCCTAAATAATTGATGCGCTTATTGATCTTGCTTAATATCCTTTAGCAGTTTTTCTGAATTTGTATACTTTATCATTGACCTAATGTAACAGAACAACATGTTGGAACTATAATAAAAGATTACTCTAGGGAAAATACAATTCTCCCAATACCTTTCAAGTGTTTAATGACACGTATGCATTGTAGGCATAAAGAAATTTGCACAGAAATACGATCAACTTTTGTGGTGATCAGTGGCAAAAGTCTAGCTGGAGGCCAGTAACTAGCATTGTACCCCAGGAGTCAATACTGGATCCAGTTCTGTTTAATGTCTTCAGCAATGATCTGGATAATAAAGTAGAGGGTAACCTCAGTTTCCATAAACACATCAGTGACAAAGGGAAGGCTAGGGAAAATGTGGCCCCTCTGCTGAATAAAATAGGACAGGGAAAAGGCTGAGTTACTGAATGCATTATTCTACTCAGTCTTTACCAGCAAGACTGGCTTCCAGGAATCTCAGGTCCAGAGAATAGGGGAAAGACTGGAACTTGGAAGACATACCCTTGGTAGAAAAGGATCAGCTCATGGAACACTTAATCAAACTGCACAAACATAAATCTATGGGTCAGTCTTGATGAGGACATCTGGGCTAGCAGATGTCATTGAGAGCCACTCTCAATAATCTTTGATAAATGCAAGTGGGAGAAATGCCAAAACACTGAAGGAAAGCAAATGTCTCTCCTGTCTTCAAGAAGGGTAAGAGGGAGGGCCTGGTAAATTTCAGGCTGGTCAACCTCACCTTGATCCTTGGGGAAGACATGGAGTAATCCTGGAAACCACTGCCAGGCACATGAAGGAGAGGAGTATTATCAGGAGAAGTCAGCATGGATTTATCAAGGAGAAGCCATTGAAGCAGTGGGACAGATAAGCAGACAGTGAGGTGCGTTTAAAACTGTCTGAATGGCCTAGGGAGTGTTGATTGGTGAGAAGGTCTAGTTGGAGGCCAGTAAGTAGTGATTTACCACAGGGGTCAACACTGGGTCCTGTCTTGTTTACCATCTTCATTAATGATATGGACTGTGGGGCAGTGTCTGTAACCTCAGCACGTTTGCAGGCAACACAAAACTGGGAAGAGTGGCAGATGCACCAGAGGGTACTGTTGCCTTACAGAGAGACCTCAACCAGCTGGAGTTACCGGCTGTTTAGCAGGCTGGATTTTCTATCTCACTAAGGCCAGATACATGCACTACTTCTGAAATAATTCTTAATCTCTTTCATTACTAAGGTAACCCTGCTGGAAAACTTGAGCCACTAAATGTCATTGTTCATTCTCAATGAAATTCAAAGCATGTTAGGCATTTATGCTCTGATTGCCATGAACAAAAGGGAATGAATATTTGTGGAGTAGCTATTTTCAGATTCTGAGAATTAACAGATGTCATCAGAAGATGACCAAAGTGTATTTTATGTAACAGTCTAAAACTGGAAGATGAAACCTGAAATATATAACTTGCAGAAAATAATTATCTGGAATTCTCTATCTTCCCTTTGTAAAAGCAGATTTTACAGTCTTTTCAGAAACTAATATTGTAGATTATAGGAATCTTATCATTTGTTTGTTTCACATCCAAGATTTTACAGCTCTCTCTTTCTGGAGCAGAAGGAAGATGTGATTATTTGGGTGACACCAGCAAAGTTGCTTTATTGGAATTTAATATTCTGGAAGGTATTTCTTGGAGTGTAACTTTCCCTTAGTGTAAATTACGTGTTAACTCTGAAGATAATTAATATTTAAACTTCTTCTTTTCTGTGGATATAGTTTGAAGTACCTGTTGCACTCATATAATACTTAATCTTTCTTAGATGTGCATGATACAATAATAACATTCAAGGATAAGCCATTTCCTTTATGTATTTTACTGGTGACGGTATCCACTGATAAATGACATAGTTGTCAATCCTCTGCTGCAGAAGTTCAGAATTAAATGGGAATACCAGTTCATCTTTTATCATTTCATTATTAACAAGAGAACATTTAAAAATAATAATAATAAATAAAGAAGGAGGAAAAAGCTGATTTCCTGCAAGAAAACTTGATCCAATCTAGATCCACAAAATCGCACATTATCCTCTTCAGTTCTCCTTGGCTTCAAAACTGATGACAAACTGTTTCCTGTGCCTTAAGTAAAATATGTTTAAATTATCCATTTCTTCATTTTTAACTTACCTCTGATAATTAAGATATAATTCTCTATCAGTATAAGTTTATTCATCTACTGTATATAAAATAGCCTTCCCTGAACTAACCACATCAAGAAAAATGACTAAAGACAAAGGATTCAGGTTTACATGTGTAAAGTTAACAATAAACTTTTTTTTGGAGAACAGTTTTTCATTGTGTGTACGTGTGTGTACATGCGTGTGTATGGGTGGGGGGAGTCCCAGGCAATATTCATGTTGTGCAGCAGAGAAGGTCCTAAGTTCTCTATCCAGGTCCAGACCAAGTCAGTTCTCAAAAACAAATCTTAGCAGTGTTACTAGTTCATAATTAGGTTAGTATTAATCTCCAACAAGAGACAAATCCTCTCATCTTTCCCAGTTTTTCTTTCTAGTTCATGAAGACCAGTGAGTTAGCAGTATGAAATTTTTGTTGGCATACTTCATCTAGGGATACATCTTTAATTTAAAGGACATCACCTAGCTGTATACTGGACATTCTGTAATGTCCATTGTTGAAATAGTGTTGAAATCTTCACTGAAATCCAGAAAGATTATATATTATATATATAATATATATATTATAGTCTTTTCCAGACTCCCACTGCTATTGTATTGTTTTCAAATAAAAGTGTGTATGTTTGTAAACTACTACTGCTGTATATTAATTTATCATTTCATTGGTAAGAAAATGAATTTCTCATATAGCTCAAAACTCTTTGATTTGCCTGCATGAAAGGGTAAATGCATAAGTTCCAGATATTGAGGGAAAGTAGTTATGGAAATAAAAAGGAAAATTTAAAAAGTCATCAAAGGCAGAAAGGTACCTATCTATATATAAGCAAAGAAGTATATTGAGGGAAGGGACAGTTTGAAAAACAATTGAAAGAAGTAGAGAAAACAGTTTTAAAAAGCGTAGTGATTTTCATAAGGCAAATTTACAGAGTATTTTTTCACAGGTATGGGTTAGAAGAAAATAAGAGACCACTCTATCGTAGATATTAAACCTTAATTTATGTGATTGCACATAAAAATATGTGTAGCAAATGATGTTATAGGAAACAGATACAAATGCTTTTACATTAAGGCCTACACTTAAAAAAAAAAAAAAAAAAAAGAAAAGTAATTTATTCCCACTTTAGCTCTAAATTCTAATGAAAAATATTTTTGTAGAATTCCAGTTTTTGTTAAAATACTACAGTTAATGTCTACCGTTAAAAAAAAAAAAATAGACTATCCAGATATCTAATAATGATTTTTAGAACATGGTTACTATGTACTCTTAACATAAGAATTGGTTTTCAGTCAAGGAAAAGGAAAATGGAGAATCATTCTAAATAAAAAAAATGTATCCTCTTTTGGTTGTGTTAGTACCAATTTAAATTGACACTGCAAAACTAAGAATGAACAAAAGCATGAAGTGCATTTCAGAGAAATGGCTGATCATGACATATCCATTTTTGTACTGCTTTATGAAAGGATGAAAAATTGTACTTTCATGATTAACTTTTTGATATCTCCTCTGGATAGCGTATCAGTTACTTCCACTAACTCTTCATCCTTGTACAAAGATGAAGAAGGACAGTAAAAATGTGTTTACCCCAGCAAAGAGTAGATCTGGCAATGCTGGATTTTTACTGGAAAGTATTAAATAAGAGCAAGACCTACTGCAACAATACTTTGCTGTATGTGTTGGTTGTATAAACAAGCTTTATTTATCATCAGGTCACTGAAGGATAGAGATATTTCATTCAATTTATAATTAACATTTTATCATTTTCTATCAGCTTCCTATGCTCAGAGGTTACTTCAAATGGATATTTCAATTATGAAGTTGGTTTGTCAAAGTCCCTGCAGTCGTGAACCATTTTAATTGTTGAACTATGTGGAGAGATGATTGAAGTGAAAAGAAAATCTTTGTAGTAAACTATTGCGCCTTAAACAGCTCTTTTCCATATATCACTTTCTACACAAAAGCCCTCCAGATTAGCCTTGTTTAAATGTTATTTGCATTTAAATTGCAGGATAGGTTATAGTCTGTATTTTATGAATGAAGCTAAATGTTAAAACCAGCAGTTATGCATACTTTTAAATACTGAAATTCAGTAGTGCACTTTGAATGAAAGCATAGTTATAAGCAGACTGCAGAGTGAAGGACATAAGATGAAAATCCCCTTTGATATTTGCAAGATTTTTTAAGGTTAGGGGCTAAGAGAGAGTGCAGAAATACACTGACTCTGGGTTCTGAATTGCAAATAAAGGAAAGTATTTCCATGTTCTGAACAGTGCCTTTGTAAACACATCTTCATTCAAATACTGTACAGCCTTAATGGATTTTCTATACACTGAATTGTTTTGTTATCTTGCAGTTAAACTTCAAAATGTTCTGCAGAATGGTAGTATGGTAATAGAGTGCTACAGTGTCACTTCTATCCATAGCTTAAATAATGAAGACTCTAACTGTATATTGATGCTAAAAACCATTGTTTGGAAGCCCAATTATATTTTTTTCCGTGCTGAGTTTGAATAGGTGCAGCAGGTCAGTCATTCTGAATAACAAATCAGTCTCTTAGTCTTTCCCAGAAATAATTCATTATTCAAATAATCTGTCGTTGATTTTCATTTTCCAAAAGGTTGATGAAAGTTTTATAAAAGAACACTTTTCTTCTCCAGACCCTTTCAAAATTCAAGACCTATCTATTTAATTGAGTGCCAAGAATATAAGATGTGCATTTATTTCCCTTACAAAAAAAATATATATATATATAAAAATCTCGTGCAGAAGGTTATAAAATTGAAAACATAATTACAATTTCTTTATATGGGTTAAAATCTGTGGTGTTTTACTTCATTGTGCAACAAGCTAAGAAAGGACAATGTATAATAAAAAGTCTATTGAAACCTATTAGAGAAGGGCATGGCAATGTTCTTAAGAGAGCAATAGTCTTAGAGATCTAATTTGCTAATTCAGTATATTATACATAAAATACTGGGTGAGATCCTTGGCTGTGGTGACCATGAAATGGTGGAGTTCAACATCCTTAGGACGTGGAGGAGGGTGTTCAGGAAACTCATAACTCTGGACTTCAGGAGAACAGAATTTGCACTATTCTAAGATCTGCTTGATAGAGCACCATGGGATAAAACCCTTTGAGGAAGAAACCTAGCTAATATTCTAGAATCACCTCCTTCAAGCTCAAGAGTGACACTACCTCATCCTGGTTTCAACGGGGGCAGAGGAAATCAGGCAAAAATGCCACGAGGCCTGCATGAATGAACAAGAAAATCCTGGACAAACTCAAACTCAAAAAGGAAGCCTATAGAGATTGGAAGCAAAAACATGTAATCTGGAAGGAATACAGAGATGTTATCTGAGCATCCAGGGATGGAATTAGGAAAATTTAGGTATGATTGAATCTGGCCAAAGACATCAAAGGCAACAAAAAGGCATTCTATGGGTACCTCAGTGACAGAAGGAGGATGAGGGAAAATGTGGGCCCACTCCAGAGGGAAACAGGAGCCTGGTTACCTGTAACAGTGGAAATGCTGAGGTACTGAATGATTTTTTTGCCTCAGTTTTTACCAGCAAGACTGCCTTCAGGAATCTCAGGTCCCAGAGCCCAGGGTGAATGGTTGAAGCTTCATTTCATTTCTTAGGAAGAGGATGGAGCTGCTAGTCCTGGAAATAATTTCCATGTACATGAAGAAGACTGCTCATCAGGAGCATTCAGCATGGATTTATCAAATGGAAGTAATGCGTGGCCAACCTGATAAGCTTCTGCAATGAAATCACCAGCCTGATGGATGATTGAGGAGCATATTGTCTACATGAACTTCGGGAAGACATTTGACATCACATGCCATAAGATGCTAATACAGAAGCTGTTGATGTATAGGCTGGAGTAGCAGCGAGTGAGGTGGGCTAAAATCTTAGACCCAGAGGGATGCACAGCCATCTAAATCAACCTAGAGAGTCATGCTAAGAAAAATCTTATGAAGTTCAGCAGGAATTGTACAATCATACATGTGAGGAGGAACAATTCCAGACATCAGGACATACTGGGGGGCACCCAACAGGAAAGCAGCTCTGCAGAAAAGGAACTTGGAGTCCTGATAGACACCAAGTTGAATGTGTCTTTGCTGATAAGAAAGCTAGTGTTATTCTTGGCTACATTAGGCATAATATCACCACCAAGTCAAAATCCTTCACTTCTTCTTAGCATTGGTGAGGCCATGCCTCGAGTACTGTGTCCAGTGCTGACCAGTTCTGTGTCCAGTACAAGAGAGACATAACCATACTGGAGAGAGTCCAACAGAGGACTACCAAGATGATCAAGGTAGTGGAATACCTCCCCTATGAGGAGAACCTGATTGAGTTGCGACTTCAGCCTGGAGAAGAGGAAACTTGGTTGGGCACATCCCAACCATTGGGCAATGTGTGTAGACTCTTGAAACGCGGGTACAAAAAAGACTAGGCTAAGGTAAGAGATAGTGGGAACAAACCGTAACACAAAAGTCTGTCTAAACCTCAGGAAGCACTTCTTAACTGCAGGTGATGAAGCACTGGAATAGGTTGCTCAGAGAATCTGTAGATTCTTCTACCTTGGAGATGTTCAAAATCTGTCTGGACGTGGTCCTATGCAACCCACTTCAGGTGATCTTCCTTGAGCAGGGAGCTTGGACCAGTTGGTCTCCAGAAGCCATTTCCAGTCTCTACCATTCTTTGATTCTGTGATGCTGTGAAAAGACTAGGTGACAAAGAATCTGGTCACAGTCCAGAAAATAATGAAAAAGTGTAGTTTCTGTTAAAAACAATGGTAACAAAACAAAAAAAAATTCCTAATAGCAAAGGTGTTGAAAGATTTCATCCAGCGAATGAAGCAGTGACACCATTTCCTAGCTATGACTTCTAGAGCACTAGTAATCAGGAGCAGAGCTTAGCAAATCATTCATAATGAAGAAAGAATTCATTACAGAAATATGAGATCTTTTTTTTTCCATGAAGATGGGGTATCAGAGTATCACTTATTTGAAATATTAAGCTACAAAATAATAACTCACAAACAGCTCGGTGGAAATACTTCTTGTGCATCAGGCACTTTAACAATAGAGATTACAATTTATGATGTGTTTGCATAGGTCATTTAGATGCTGCTCTTGATTACAGCCACAAACCGGACTGCTAAACAAAGAAATGAAGAATAGCATAAATTACATCTCTGTATGTAGTATTCAGAGTAGCTCCAGGGGACTGTAGCATGACTAATAGTGAAACATTTTCATATTATGTTTTCCCTTGTCATTTCTGTATCTGCTTTCAACCTATATGGAGCCTAAACTATTTACTATTCCCACATCTGATCTTGGTTATTCTGCAGCTACTTCTGTAATTAAACCTAATTCATTCTGAACACTTCGAAAATGCAAGGATACAGGATTTGGCATAGCGCATTAAAGAGTAGGGGAAGAGACTAGAGCTGGATTAGAGACCTGGCAGGAAGCTCTGAGGGAGCCAAGATTACTTCATCTTCTGGCTGCAACAGCTGCCTTCACCTCATATCCCATGCCAGTCATGCTGGCTACTCAGAAGCAAAGGTAAAATATCCTGAGCAGGGTCTACTCGCCCAGGACAGCTGCATGTTCCCAAAGCTGGTATTGATCTAATATGATTTACTTGTGATTTTATGTGTGTGTTTTCAGTAGGTGAGGAAGATTTTTTTAACAGTACATTAAAACTGTTTAGATCAACTTTTATGTAGCTGCTAGACTAATCCTGGGGGTAGACACTACAGTAAGTGTCTGCTCTTTATTTGCATCTCAAAACAGCATCCCAAAATAATATGTTATGTATAAAGTCAAGGGCACCAGGTTCATTGCTGCACCAGCTGCTCTCCCAGGTGTCATTCTTTATAAGCAGACAATAATCTGGTCTGCAATGAGAAGTTTATAGCAATTTTTTTTTCTTAAACTAGAAATGTTAGAGTTGTATAGAAAGCACTTCTTTTGGTATTTCATTAAGGTTTTTGACCTTGTGTCCAAGGGAATAGTAGAAAGCTGCAGGAAACATAAATAAAAAAGATACATTGTTCTGGGACTGTTAATTGTAATGCTATAGCATTTCTAATTCCACGATGCTATAACTGGCTTGAGAACAGTAGACTGCAGCTGTGAGTTACTGATGCACATCCTCAGTCAAATGGAGATTTTTTTAAGATCCTTATCTAATGATATATACCAGGATGGTGTGGAGTATAGGCGTTCATATTGAAAAGTTTTGCAGTTCTAGTATACATGCCTCAGTTAAGAAGCAATCATGTGAAAACATAAATGTTAGTTTCCTACTTTGGTCACAGTATGGAGAAGCTTGACTTCATTATGAACAAAAACAACATGTAGTACTTGAGTATTTAGAAGTAGAGATGATTTTTATTTTCTCTCTTTAATTAATTTAAATCTGCAGAACTTTAAGATTCATCTTTAATGCTATGTAGCTGAATGAGAATTTTTGTGTACCTTGAGATGAAGATTATAATGGCTGTTTTAAGTTCATTCCAGTACAACATCTGTTCAGGAGCTGGCCCATTCTATAGCACTGATAAGAGAAAACTGAGTTTTAGTTTAATCCACAACAACTGTCACGAGCTTTTGTGGACTCTACCAGCAGGTAAGAATTAGTCCTATCACAAAGAGATCTGTCATGGTGCAGTCTACTGCCAAATGTTAATCTTCAAAGGAACCTATCCTCTATGAACCTACCAGTGATCATTAAAGACATCCACAGAACTCTCTGTAAATCTATTTACTTTACAGAGAGTAAAGCTATTCACAGAAAGTATTGCCTCTATTAGACTGCAGAACACATCTCCAAATGTAATTTTTCTACCAAGGGTATGTCTTCCAGTCTTTCCCCCGTTCTCTGGGACCTGAGATTCCTGAAAGCCAGTCTTCTGGTGAAGACTGAGCACAAGAATGCATTCAGTACCTCAGCATTTTCCCTGTCCCGTGTAAGCAGCTCTCCCATTTTATTCAGCATGTTTTATCTAGTCTTCTGTTTGTCACTGATGTGTTTATAGAAGCTTTTCTTACTGTCTTTTACATCTCTGGCCAGAATAAATTACTTTAGGACATTAGCTTTCCTAACTTAAACACTAAAAACTTTTACAGATTCTCAGTGCTCCTCCCAGGTCTTACCTTTACTTCTGCTAACAGCATACCTCTTATTTTGTTTATTTGTTTGAGTTTGGCCATTAGACTGAGAGTGAAGGGAAATCCCATTGCAGAGGGGTAGTTCTGTTTCGGAGGGATAGTTCTGTTTTCGGAGTCCTATTCAGAGACTTTTTTTCTGTTTCCTCCAAATACTGAAATTAGTAGAATGGTGCTTTGAAAGACCACAGTCAGAGACCTGAGAGCACTAATAGGCCCCAGTGTCCTGATCAGCTACACCTCTGGCCTCCTCCAGGCCCACCCCTGGACAAGAACACCATTTCATCCCTCCTTGAAGGGCTCCCAGTGATATCATAGGATGTCAGTGGTAGAGCTGCCACTACTCCCGTCAGCCATGGGTCCTGCTGAGCTGGGCCTCACCTAGATCTTGACGTCTTGTTCTTGTTCCCACCATGCCCAGCCATCCCAGGGCAGTGTCTGACCTTATTGCCCCTCATTGTGCCAGATCCTAACCCCTACCCATAGGCTAACATCCCAACTTGGCCTCAGCCCATCCCTGCTCATAAACATCAGTGAGATTTTGACATGCAGATCCATATATTTTGAAAGTTGACAGGCATATTCCATATTTGGAAACCATAACCAAATGCTTAATTTGCAGCTATTCTCACAGCCTAGTTGGACAACAGTCTGTGTGTCCATCTGTGCACTCCTCCAAGCAGCTGTGAGCATGCAACTCTCAGCCCGTTTGAAGGTTACTGATTTTAGTCATGATATCTAATTAGAATGTGCTCCATGGGTTTGATATCAAAGGCCATCACTATTTTACATAGCCAGCTTTTGCTCTGATTACTCCCTTTCCAAATGTTTTGTTTTATCTTTATGTAATAGAGCTATGACCTAGCAAGCACTTACACAAATTCTCTTTTTAATACACTATTTCTTTGGTTATTGCACACTAACTACAAGATGGAGTTAGCTGCACTTAACTCAGAAAAACCTTAGCCTATCTACTGCTACATGCCAGTGAACATCATTAAAATGCGTACACATGTAAGCATTCCCTGGGGCAACTGTTCTTAAGGAGCATCTCTTCAAGATATGAAAATTCTGATTCTTTAAGTATGTGTATACAAAAGTTAGAGGAAGGATTGAAAGATCATGTAAAATGAGATGTTAAATGCTACCTGACAGTATAAACCAGCTAGTTGAAGTATATACATATGCATAATTTTTGATTGACAATTCCATTAAATAATTAAATAATTTAGCCTGTAAACCTTCCAGTCCCTTTTAGCACAATTCTTTGTATTTCTAACTTATACTGAATTAAATAAGATAAAATTATATGTAGTTATTTCAAATTAACATTTTTAAGAATTGAGATTTCAAAAACTGTAATAAAATGATCAGAATGAAGAAAAAGAATTAACCATCCTGTCCCATGACAGAGAACTTTTGAAGGCCTCCTTGTAGAGGAATTCCTCTAGATTTCATCTCTGAATGGATTCCCATGAAACTGATAAGATCTTAAAGGCAAAATGGAGTAAAATTGGTCAAACTTCCTTTTAGAGTCTAAAGAGATGATCTATTGTTTGTGCTGGTGTCACAGTCCACAGAGACATATGAATGTTATTTTCAGTAATCTTAATGCGTTATTCTTTACATTTCAAGATTCTTAGTTTATTGGTCCATCTACACATAAGTATCACATAGAACACATTGCTTTAGAAGGTAAGAACTTGTTCCTTCACATCTATTGTGTTACCTGCTTTTTCAAATGTACTGTACTTTTTGGATTTGAAACACGTAAGAGCAAATACAAATGTCCAATTAGCAACTCAGTAAAACAGGTATATGAGTTATATAGACATGTTTTTAATTTATAATATACTTTCAAGTAGTACCGAGTCACAGAAAAAAAAATACCACTTTTATGTGGTCTACACTTTCTTTTTTATCCTCTTTTCAAATAAATAGAATAATTTCAAGAAATATCAGAAAACCTTATAACGCCATTTGTTCTACTTCTTTACTGATACTCTCCAATGACTGCTATGATAAAGAAGTTCCATAGAACTTATTATTATCAAGTATTATTTCTGAAATGAAAATAAAATGTGAATTATAAGAATAGTGCTAAAAACTTTTAATCTGGGAGGTTTGTTGTGTTTTAACCCAGTGGATGGCTCAGCACCATGCAGCTGTTTGCTCACTACCCCCTTCCCAGTGTGATGTGGGAGATAGTTGGGAAAAAAAAGTAGAACATGTGGGATGAGATAAAAATATTTACAAAGAGAAAAAGGATTAGGATGATAGTTAAGACTATGTATATGTATATATATGAATATATACAACAAGTGATGCACAAGCAATTGCTCACCACCCCCCCAACTGATGACCAGCTAGCCCCCAGGCAGTGGAAGAGAGTGAGATGCACTTCCACTCCCTTTAAACCTCCTTCCACATGATGTCATATGGCATGGAATATCCCTATGGCCAGTGTAAGTCAGCTGTCTTCACTCTGTTCCCTCCCAGCTCCTTGGGCCCTTTGATGTGAATGGCCTTGGGTCTGTGCAGCACTGCTTAGCAGCAGCTATAAACATCAGTGTGTTATCAGCATTGTTTTTCTCCTAGAACCATAACATAGCATCATACCAGGTACTCTCAAGAAAAATTAACCCCATATGAAACCAAGACAAGCAGTAACAAAAACAACAAATTAAAAAAAAAAAGAGAGGAGAATTAAAATATCAAAAACTTCCAATACTTTACGCTTCCCTCATAAACTAAACAGCAAGAGAATGACTGCTATAGCAATATTGGCACCTAGTCATTCTGCCTAAATTGTTATCACTAAGCAACTAAAGGAGCAAAGACACTGATAAAGGCAAAGCTCATGTGAGAAGTGAGCATATGGCAAGGTCAGCAAATGCCACATATCAGTTTTTCTTTGCCTCCTTTTGTATTTAAAACAAGAGAATGAGATAATCATTTTTTTCTCAGTTATAGTGCATCAACATATTCTTATCCTCCCACTCTCTCGAATTATCAGCAATCTACAATTTTTCAGCAGCTGCTGTACACAAGTAAACTGTGAAAGAAGATAAGATTATCAAGTCTGCTAGGTTTAAAGTTAGACAAGTTTGAATGTCTTAATCGTGCCCAAAGATGTAGTGTCAGCAAGAGAAATCTTGGTTGGGAGAGTTACAGAAACAACCCCTAAAATCCTTCTACTAACATTATGTCTTCAAATCAGTTTCATGGAAGTATTCACAGAATTCACAGAAAGAACTTAATAAGTGGATTATTTTGAGTTACACCATATGTGTACAAACATTTTAAATTAAATGAGTCTTCTCATTTAAAACGCTAAACATCATGACTGCTTCTTATCTATGTATGGCAGCTGAATTGGACTATATGAAAACACAAACTCACTAGGGTACCAGTTTCAGGAGCCCTTACAATACAGCAATGGAAGATGTCTGTAAGTTTTGGATGTCATACAGATTCTAAAGTTATAACCTTTATCTCTCCAGTTGTACATCATAGGATACTTAAATGAATTGAGGATTCCTGTTTTTGAAAAGTTTATGTGAGTGAATCCAATTACACTGATAGACATAACTGATTCAAGTGCTATGTCACAAAATCAAGGATAGCTTCAGATCTAAAGAAAGAAGAAATAATTGAAAAAAAAAAAAAAAACCCAACGATTGAATTAATAGAATTATCTGGAATTCTTTGACTATTTGGGTAAATATTTGAAAAATAGTTCAAACTGTTAGATTAGAAACACTCAGGACAATTTTCTGGCTTTGTCTGCATACTTAATACTAGAATCCTACAAAGAGAAATAAGTTGATTTTTTCCTTATAAAGGATAATTGAATATTGATTCTTTAGCAGACAAACCAGAGAACTGCTTTGGAATACTGATATGAGACCTGTACGACAGTGACAATAAGGAATTCCATCTGTGAAACAGTATCAATGATCAAGTTCTTATATTCAGAACAATTTTCTGGAACTGTGGCTTTATTTTCCTTTCTTGCTTTCTTTCTCTCTTTCTTTTTCTTTCTCTCATTCTCTCTCTCTTTCTCTCTTTCTTTTTTTCTCTCTCCCTTTCTCTCTTTTTTTTTTCTCTCTTCTTTTTCTTCTCTCTTTCTCTTTCTTTTTTAAGGTGTATATTATATATCTCTATGTCAAAAGTCACAAGTGAACAACAATAGTGTGTTTACATGTGGCAGAATGACAGAATTAAGTAGAATGTCAATTTTCTGGAAATCATCTAAGAACACAATTTTTTTCATATAATAAAAAATTATGCAAGAACTTAAAGTAAGGTATTTATGAACTAGAAAATTGGTCTGGTACTAGTTCCTGAAAGTAGAATAAGCATCAGTCTGCAAATCCTAGTACCTTTTGAACTAGACCAGTCAATTCAGTTCCAGGACAGATCTATGTATACTTTCAGATTAATGTTTCTGCATTTTCTGTTTAATCTTTGATTTCAAATGACGTACTCCCTGATGTCTTTTTTGCTACTTGTACATTCCCCTCCACTCCAGTATGTCATATTTTATTTCTTGCTGCTGCACAGGACCATTACTTCATTGTATATTGGCGCTGATCCTTCTCTCCTTTTAAATATTACTTTCAAATGAAATAAGTTGAGCAGAATTTTAGAGCCCACAGCAAAAACAACACTCACCAGCTACTCTCTACTTAGTATTCTCTGAACAATAGTTTTTCTCCACTCTATGGGCCCATCCAAATCACCTGCAAGACTTAAGCAATATATGTATAGTGTCACTGCTTTTGAGAGATGGATACAATTGAATCTGTTCAAGCTATAGGCAAATTTAAAGCATTCTTCATTAAGGTTCCTTTCAGTTCACTGGGGAAATGTGAATTTTATGACTGTTACCATTTGTGTATGGTAACATGATAAGATTTTCATTTTTCATAGATAGAAGAAAACATATTTCAAACTTTTAAAATACAGAACTTGTAAGATATCTGAATACAAAAGATGATAATGTTAAGTGAACTGAGACTATGGATAAATATTGTGAGGAACAATTTCATGATTTTGCAAGAATTTGAATTTTTATACTTTCATTTTTTTAAACAAAAAATCTTCACATCTTGTTACTATCCAGGTCCATCCCTTCCTCTTTAGATTGCAGACATTAGACATAGGTTATTTAGAATATTAAAATATTTATTGACTAGAAAAATCATTACTAAAAACTAGTAAAATGATTTATAGTCAGTAACAAAATTAACTAATAAAAACATCACCTTTGCAATTACTAATTACTGATTCTGCATACTATTCACACTAATATCACTCTGCTAATTATCAAATGGGATGAAGCACTTACAGCTATTATTGAATTACAATTTTACCAGCCATCCGTCCCCACAGTACTTAGAATAGTTCAGTGTCCAAGTGGAAACTGGTGATGAATTGAGTTCTTCAGGGGTCTGAATTGAGATGAGCACTACTTCACATACCTACTGTCAACATGGATAGTGCAATTGACATGCTGGAGGGAAGGAATGACATCTTGAAGGTCCTTGCAGGTTGAGAAGTGGGCCTGTGCAAACAGCATGCAGTTCAACGAGTCCAAGTGAAAAGTCCTGCACCTGGGTAAGGGTACCAATCAAATGGTATCCTGGGCTCCATCAGAAGAGGGGGTGGTTAGCAGGGACAGGGAGGTGATTGTCCCTCTCTACTCTGCCCTCATGAGGCCCCATCTGGAGTGCTGTGTCCAGGTCTGGAGCCCCCAGTACAAGACAGCTGTTGGAGAGGGTCCAGATGAGGGCCACAAAGATGATCAGGGGGTTGGAGCACCTCCCCTACAAAGATGGGCTGAGGGAGCTGGGCTTGTTCAGCCTAGTGAAAAGAAGGCTGCGGAGTGACCTAATTGCAGCCTTTCAGTACCTAAAGGGAGCCTATAAGCAGTAGGGGAGTAAACCCTTTAAAAAGGATAGATAATAGCAGAACAAGGGGAAATGGTTTTACGTTGAAGGAGGAAAGATTTAGGTTGGATATCAGGGGGAAGTTCTTTACTATGAGAGTGGTGAGGTGCTGGAACAGCTGCCCAGAGAGGTTGTGGATGCTTCATCCCTGGAGGTGTTCAAGTCCAGGTTGGATGGGGCCCTAGGCAGCCTGGTCTAGTATTAAATGTGGAGGTTGGTGGCCCTGCCTGTGGCATGGAGGTTGGAGCTTCATGATCCTTGAGGTCCCTTGCAACGCAAGCCATTTTGTGATTCTGTGATTTTTTTGTTGTGATAAATTCAACTTGATGCTTGTTTTTCATTCTAAAAAGTGAAAGGATCACATTTGCACCAGAAATAAGGCATTTGCAAAGGATTGCCTTGGATTTCCTGGCCAGCTCAGCACACCTTTGCCAGTATTAGCTGTAGGCTTGGTTCGATACACTCTGACTACCTGGAGAAAAAAAGATATGGATTTCAGACAGCCTCCCCTGAACCAGAAGCTTCTTCCCCAACACACCTGTCAAATCAATAATGATTCAGATGATGCTTAGACAAAATTAAGCAGTATGAAATGGGAAGCTGTATTCAACTTCAAATCCAAGCAGTGAGCTCATGTGAAAGTGAGTGGGTACACCATGAGCTCAGGCTGACTTTCTCACTCAGGCACTGAGACACATAAAATGAAAAAAAAAAAAAAAATTAAATTAAAAATTAGTTGTTTTTTTTTTTTTACAGAAGTGATATGATGCAATATTATGTAGAAGTATGTCAGTAAGTGTTGCAATATGGTAGAGTCAAGAAATATCTTTGAAGTCCTAAAAGGAGGAGAAAATGAATTAAGGTAGCAAGGTTAGTCATCTATAATGTTGACTCTAGTGATTAAAGCACTTATATGCAGCATCCAAAAGGTTGAAAGTTCTCTACCGACAGAATCTGGAAATGGCTTCTATTGCAACCATCATGGATGATTTAATCTCTTTTTTTCTTAAAAGAGTTGTAATGAGAGTTTCTTAGTTTGTATGTCTTATGTTCAATAAAAATGGCATTGAATTTTGTTTGCAGTGACGATCAATATTTGCCTGGTGCTGCATTAGAAGATGCAGTTGTCCATATATATTAAGTAAACTGCTGTCACTGTTGAACAGTTCTCCTGGCAAGCATATATATAACTATTATTTCCTATTTTTTTTCCCGTAAGAGAAATTTGATTCAAAGTTTATTTTCTACACATTTGGTAGAGACTCTAATTTTGAGGGGGGAAAAAAAAAGGCTAGTACTGCAGTGAATGAAAAAGAAGATGACAAATTAAATGGGAAATGGCACAGTAGATGCAAATCATCTGCAGGACTTGCAGTGGGCAGAAAATTGTCTTTTTCACCACCACATAAGGACGTCTGTTTTGGAATCACTGGAATTAATAAATGTAATAAATAACTGTATTATATCTGCAGAGAAACTTTGCTTTGTCTTTTAAATGTTCATCTAATTTTACTTTGGTAATCAAATACTGAAGGTGCAGATACAGTTTTTCACCAGACATGACAAACTTCTCTTGTGTTGTTAGGAAGCGTTGCTTATGAACATTTTTTTAATTAGAGAAAGTTCAATAATTAATTTACTGAGAGCTACCTAGCTTATTTCATAGTCCTTAGAGGGACTGTGAGATCATTAATTCTCTGTCACTTTCTTCTGAATATTTACTCTAGAAAGAAAACAATGGCCTTTATACCAAACTTAGAAGAGAAGAGAAATTAACCACTTTTTCTGGCAATTGCAAAGAAAGTAGAAGCATATGGCCTAAACCTTAATCTTCTCTGCTAGAATTTGATATTAAAAACATATTCTGATAGCTAATTTAAAAGTTGTGAAGCACGGGAATAAATTTTATGTGAGGGCTGGGGATGTTCAGTTACTGAAGTTCTGTAAGAACAAAGTAGACCACCATCTACCAGGAGCTGCATTTGCAAAGTGTTCCAGCCAGCCCCATTTTCTATGATTCTATGTGTAATAATATTTTTTTGTAAAACTGCACAATGCACAGAAATGTAGAAACAAAGAGATAAATCTTTATAGAATGGAAATAAGAGGCCAAAAATAATTGTTTATCCCTTGGTGCATTTCATTAGAACAGAGATATGCCCTATTTGCAATTGCAGACTCAGTGGAAGAGATAACGTAGGTTCTCATTCTGATTTTTGGAGTCTTGCACTCAGCAAGAAAAAAGTCTCCATAACTTTTTAGAGGGGATAAAGAACTGAGGGGGATGGAGTGGGTGTCCCATCTTTTTTGGTTTAATGTAGTATGAGAAACTTTCAGGTTCTGATATGAATGGCACCATCATAAATGTGAAGAAATGCCACTGTCTTCAATAGGCTCATGTTGACTCTTAGTGTGAAGAGGACTGAGCTGAACTCCAGCTTAGGTTGTACATATAGTTGTCCTTCAGTGAGGAGCACGCAGACTATTTTCTCCGTCCTCATCAGATATTGATGCTTAATAATATGAGTTTCAGATGCCAACTGATAGATTTAATTTTCAGATCTTCTACATGTCACAGGTGATTTTCAATGAATGATTTGTTAGATACATGTATCACCTTTATATACAAAAAGAGATGCAAAATCCGTGCCCTGTAGAGGCTGAAATTTTCTGGTTGTCTATTTAGTGTACTGGCAAGTTGTAAATATGCTTTTGAACACAGCCCTCCATTGTCTACTTTATTTTTCTACTGATCATTTCTAGAGTTAGGATTTCATGGCACTCTGGTTAAAGCAAAGGGAAACTAGCTTCTAGATATTGCCACTCCAAACACTCTTCTATTTATATATAGTTTGCCAATTTTCTGTAAGATAAAGGAAAAAAAATAAAGACAATCTTGGCTTTACACACAATGCTCAATCTGTGTGAGAGTAATTTTTCTATGTTTTAAGTATTATTTTTTCTTAATGTGCAGATATCAGGGTCTATTTCTAGCCCTGCTCACATTTCTGTTTAGAGTACGTCTGAACTTCACTGTGCTTCATTTACAGTGTTCATGAATGTCAATGCTTTGAACAGAAGGTGTTCATGCTTGCAAAGAGTCTAGCAAGAACTACCACTGAAGTTCTTCAGTTATTTAAAACAAACAAAAATCAGCTTTCATCTACTTTTATTTCTATTATTCAAGACTGTATCCACTTACCATACAGTTGCTTACATCTGACTGAGACTATCAGGTAGAAAATCTAACAGCCCAGTGTTGTTCCTAAGTGCATAGTCTTGAAAAGAAACCTTGGTATAGAACTGGTTCTTGATGAAGGTTTTAGCTTCACACAAAACAATTGTCTTAAAAAATGTCTGCATGCATTCTACAAGCTCCCCCCAGCAGTTAGACAGGCTTTAGCATTTTTTCATGCAGCTTTATCACTGAAATTAATTTTGAAGATATTTGGCTTATGTAAGCATTCTTTCAGCTTCTAAAAAGGTAAGCTTCTAAAGGTAATACACTAGTACTTTCTGAATGCATTTTTCATACAGTATCAGATAATTTCTCCGCTATTTACTTATTCATTTGTTATTAAAAAATATGCAAACAGCTGAGAAGGGAGTAATTTTGTGCTAGTTCTACTGTTTTTATGCCCCAAGCAATGAGATGCTTCAAGATTCTAAGATATGTCTTTAAAACTTAAATTCCTTGTGACCTCTCTGGAAGCATACAGGGCTTTATGGAAAGAAGCTTCAAATATTTAAAGAAATGCCCACTTTTTGGATGCTAATGGATAGTTTTTCATTATGAGTCAGCACGAAATTCCAGTGGAGTTCTTACATTTCAAATGTGTTTGCCTCTCTTTTGTGGCAACTTTACAGTGAGTTGTTTTGAACCGCTTAGCTCTGACAGTCAACAAAGCTGAATTACACAATGGCAATCACAGCCAGCTACTAACATGCAGCATACACATATATTTTGTTATAAGAAGATGAAAAAGGTGCTATGCTGAAACAATATAGAAGTGTTTCTGCTACTCAGCCATTCATTTGAACCCTTACAGCTGTTTTGTTACTAAACAATGAATGAAGTAATGAGGAGCCCTCCTACTAGTTTGTCTAGCAGGAGAGCAGAGACTTGAATATTTTCAACAGTATAGAATAAAAGAGTTAATCAGATACTTTCTTGGTTGTTGGCAATTGAGAATTCTGTGTTGACAGAATCACAATCAAGCATCAGGGAAACAATCATTGCATTCCTTGTTCACAATGGAAGAAATTACTGCATAATAACAGCATTATCAGCAGTGCTGTTAGAAAACTTCATTATTATTATACACAGCCAGATTATAATAGCCTATTATGAAAAAGAGGAAGACGGCAGAAGAAAGCATAAGTTGTTCATTTTCCCTGAGGTGCCTGTGAACTTTGAGCTCTTGCAGGCTCTTGCAATAGCCATCCTAAACTTGCTCATGTCCACCAGCTTTAAGAAACATTCACTGATTTTGATGCTACGTGCCCATTTAAAGTATTCTAGAACTTTAAGAAGAGCTTGGCTGGAGAGTTTCCTTTGCAATGCCACATCTGTACTAGTTTCTAGAGGCAGATTTCTTTTAGTCTGGATTGATAGACAGTTTTTGTGCTTCTGGTTGTAGGTCAGTGCAGGAACCTTGTTTGTCTACTTGTCCACCTGGCTGCAAAAAGAGAATAAAATGGTACTGCACTTTTCTTTGTATGTTCCCAGAATCAGACTAATTCAAACTAGTTTTCGTATTAATCAATTCCTCCTGCAAGCACATAATCCAAATCACAAAAACATTTTTTTTGTCTCTCAGTAGTTTAATAGTGCAAAACAGGTCCATCATATCTCTCTGGACTTCCTGGAAATGAAGCAGACATTAATTCAGGATGATTAATTGAAATATTACTTCTGGCACTGTTACAGGTACTTCAGCTCTTTATTGATTTGCTTTTGGCATTAATACTGCCTTGCCAAGGATGTTGAGAGAATATGATCTTTTTTCTACAAAAACAAAGAATTACTGAGAGGAAGACATACAACACATACAGCCTCTTAATCTCCCCACATACAAGAGAAGTGTCAGAGTTGTTATCATTCATAAAGCTGTTCAGAAAGTTTTTCAGAAGAAAAATGTATTTAATTGAAAGCTAAATAACTCAGAATGCAGTGTCTATTCTGATAGCTTTTCTCAGTGAAAAGTTCCAATGTCCATGCGCTGAGAAGATGAAATGAAAACCACATCTCTCTAAGCAAAAACTAGCTTCAAACTAGTTAAAAAATAAAAAAATTAAAAAAAAAAAAAGATTTTAAAGTTTGAAATTGAATGTAAAAAGAATTTAAAACATGTAAAATATCTGGTCTACAGCCATCTCTTATTCACATAGCTGCTGAACAAGATTTTCCTGCATTCCTTTGTTAACTCTTCTTAGAAGTAAGAAGTAATATAGGTTATTCTATCTGAAAATACAAGAAAGAAGAAAATGTAAGAAAGCAGAGAGGAGGAGAAATAGAGCATTTATATAAAGGAAGACATAAGAACTGGAGAACTCCCAACCAGGAGAGGAGCATTACTGATCACAAGCAAAGATGAATTAATTAAAGTGGTCAAGACTGGAGACAGTCTGGGCTGCAATTATCATGCCGTGATGAAGTTTTGATCTTGAGGAATATAGGCCTGGCATAAGAATCACATAGGACCCTGAACTTTTGGAAAGCAAACTGACAGATATTTACAGAATTAATGGATTAAATCCCCCAGAGAGTTGTCCTTAAGAAAAAAGGAATCAATTAGAACTGGTAGCTCATTAAGAATACTTTTCATAGTGTAAGAAAACAAGCAGGGAAGTAGAATTGGGAACTTGACACCAGGAGAGATTATAGAGTCACTGCCTGTATGTGTAGGGATGAGAACAAGAAAGCCAAGGCACAGTTGGAGTTGAAATTGGCAAGAGATGGAAAGAATAATAAGGGATTCTACAGGTACATAAGCCAGAAAGGGAAGACTAATGAGAGTGTATCTCCTCTAATAAACAAGATGGGAGGACAGGTGACAACAGACATGGAGGAGGCTTAGGCACTCAACAATGTTTCTGCCTTAGCCTTCTCTGGACATCACTCTTCCAACACCACTTAGGTCTCTCAAGTCCTCTAAAGCTCCAGACCGGGACTGAAGGAATGAAGTTCCTCCCACTGTAAGTGAAGAGTGGGTTTGAAACTACCTGATGAAAACAAACACGCATAAGTCACCTTTTCTGACGTGATCAGCACTGCAGCAGGTGCACTCTGTGATGGAGTGAGTGATCAAGTTGTGGGAGGGGGATTCTGAAACTGGGGACACACGAAGGCAAGGAGAGAGCTGCCAGGAGCCACCAGGAGCCACCAGTTCTTGCAAGAGCAGCTGAGAAGGCATGGGCAGGATGGGGAGCAGGAGTGGGAGACCACCACACATAAAAAGGATGCAGGTGACCAGGAGAACAGAAAAGAGGACTGGAAAACAGGGTGCGGAGTGAAAGCTGGACCGCTTTCTTCTCATCGGGGAAGAGAAGGGTGCAGCACTATACTGAAACAAAAACATTCAGCACCTGCTGCAATGGTTGGGCTGAGGCAGCAACCCAGAATGGGGAGCCACAACTGTTCTGGGCTTACATATGCACACAGATGGACCTCCTGAGGAGGGACAGAGCTGCCCAGATCTTTGGAAGTCTCACAAGGGCCTGAGGTAAGTGTGGGGTGTTACGGGTGCAAGTGTGCCCAGCTTGATGAACTTTTTGTGCAGGTGGCCAGGCTGTGAGAGGAAATCACCAGGCTGAGAAGCATCCAGCAATCACAGAAAGACTGATGCATGGTATCATGCAGTGACATGGGCAAACTGACAGCTCTGCCTTGAGTTTCTGCCAGGGGCTGAAGCCAAGCAAGCTTTCAACCTTGAGGAGAAAGACCACAGAAACACACAAGATAAGGTAGACTGGACTCTAGTCTCTGCTCAGAGCAGGAATAGTCAGGGAGCTGTTTGTGGATGACACCAAGCTAGTGTAGTTGATACAACAGAAGGGAGGGATGCCATCCAGCGTGATCTGGACAGTCTTGAGAGGTGGGCACACATGAACATCATGATCTTCAATATGACCAAGTGCAAGGTGCTACCCCTGGGTTGGGGCAATCCCAAACAGCAGTTCAGACTAAATGGATTGAGAGTAGCGCTACAAAGAAGGATTTGGTGGATGAAAAACGGAACATGATCCAGCATCTTAATGGGAGGTGTCCCTGCCCATGGCTCAGAGGTTAGATTAGACAAACTCTAAAGGTCTTTTCCAACACAAACCATTCAATGATTCTATTCTAGAAAAGATGCTTAAGCCTGAGGTAAGTACTGCACCTGAACTAAAGGCTACTGTAGTTTAATTCAAGATTTAACAATGTAGTGCCGTAGTGAGGAAAATGTAAAAGCTCTAGAGGTGTTTGGAAGTTAATGATGCAGCATTGTGGTAACGACCAAATTAAATTTTCAGTTCTCACTGCAAAAACACATTAAAACTAAACTATTTCAGGATAAGGCTGTCTCATGCAGCTTGGTGCACTACTACTTGTGTTTCATTTTCTTTTCTTTTTTGTTTGTTTGTTTTAAATGCCAGAGAGTGAGGAGTTGTTGTTGTTTTTCCTGTTCATGCTGCTAACTGGAATTTCTCTAAGGAAAAAGAAAAAAGATGGAGTTCTGAGTGACTGAAAATATGAAGCAGGTGTACAAAATGCAAGGAAGCTTCAATATAGGAGGTGTCAAATATTTTACTCAAGCTCCCTGAAGTCATAGATAAAAAAAAAGAAAAACAAAATCACACACAAAAAAAAGAAAAAATGCAACAAAAAAGACCACCAAAACAAACAAAAAAATAGCTCTAGATCTTGTTTTTGCAATATTTTTTAGATTTCAAAATTCTGATTTTTGATACAAAGTCTACTTAATTACAGATTTCTGTACATGAATGCTACATTTTCTTTGACCCATTTAATTTAGAATCCCACCTAGAGTAGACAGAAACACAGAGATCCATTCTTAACCTTCTCTAAAAGTGGCTAATTTTGTATCTTCCTCACAAAATCTAAATCAGGCACTAACTTAAGAATAGGATTTGAGGCCTTATGAGCAGAGATACTTTCCACCTGCAAAATTAATACTTCTTTATCGAATGTAGCAAATGCCAAATGTTAAAGTTCATTTCCCATCATGGAAGATGTATTCATTGAAACACATGAAATTGAATGAATTCAAGCATAGTAATAAAGCCTTATTATTCTTCAACCACTTTGAGTATCAATACATTTATAATACCAACCAACCAAGGTCTCCTAAAATAAAGCAAGTTACTATTCTGTCTCAGGTATGTCATCATGTATTTTTTAGTAATGTAGTGCTTCAAGGCAATAGTACAAGTCAAGAAGACAGAACAAGTGTGTGTTCAGAAGCCAAAAACTGTGTAAAAAAAATAGGAATAAATATTTAAGTACGAACTATAACTTGAAAACAGTTATCTTCCAATTATTACTAAGAATCTTCGAATAAATATAGTATATAATCATTTGTAACAAATCACTCATTAAAACCTAATACATAATTACATTTGATATACAACCACCCTTAATAATTCTATAGAAATCTCAGAACTTATTGTTGTTTAGAATAAATTAAAAATAGCCATATCATAGACTAGGAAGATACAATTTGCTTTGTGCCATACTCATTACTGCTGTGAAAAGACTCAGCTGAACTAATTGTGCTCATACCAGACTTCTGTTTATGCTATACATTAATACTGATAAAAAATATGTAATAGTTTATCTATTTAAGTGAGTGAAATGGAGCAATACATATTAAACGAACAGATAAACAAGCAAACAGCATGTAAATCTCAGTATTTCTCTCTTCCTCCTTTTATACAAAACAAAATATTAATTATAGCTAAACTACTACCACCAAGGATTTCATATATCTTTATCTGTCTAAGTGTTCCAAATTTCACTGTGTGTTGAGAATGCCCTGTGCTCAGCTGTTCCCTGCTCAATGCAAAGGATTAGTAGGATTAGTAGAATTTGCTATCTACAGCCTTACCATACACTTTTTGCTACTGAAAGAAAAGCTTTTTAAAGCCTTATGACTGCTATAATGAAACACAGAAAATACTCTATTGTCAGCCATTAGGACAAAATGTTGGCAACCAAGAACTACTTAATACTTTCAGGACTTGGAAGTCCTGGTAACTAGTGCTTTGTAGCGAGCATGAAACAGATCTAGAAATACCTATTTTATTTTTTATCTTCATTATTTATGTTATGAAACCTTTGTTTAATACAAAATACAAAGGGTATTTCTTCAGCTTAAAATATTAATCTTCAATAGGTTCATTCAGTTTTACATTCTTGAAGGCCCTTTCACAGTACAAATACATTTTAATCAGTTATTGTTTGGTTGGTTTTTTTTTTCCTTTTTATAGGCAATCTATATTTAAAAAATTGATGTACTAGCATGAGAAGCTAGCTGATCTCAAGCAAGTATCCTTTTTGTCCAGATTGCTTCTGACAGAATGATTGGCCTACAACTCTGATACTCTGCACCACTGTTTACTAACTTAAATATAATGAGCAAAATATTTTGAGACAATCAAACATCTATGAGGTTTAAATAAAATATGTAGTTTTGTTAGAAGAAAGGCCTAAGGTTTCAAATGGAAGGAATGATCGTGTTACTTTGAACCATTTATCACTGTTCCCAAACATACAAGTACAAAAATAAATAATCAACCACTCTGCTTTACTTTAAAAGACATTTCTCTGATTTTTCTTTTTTCTACCTTTCCTCCCTATGTTCCCCTCTAGAGCATATCCAAGAGATATGCTTTATATTCCTATCATAGTCTTTTCTCATTTGTGAATCTTTTTATATTGCATAAGTGAAAAGACTTATTAGAAACTGTGATTACAGATGCAAGTTCTGCAGATTAATCTCTAAAACCCTTTAACTCACTAATAATCTTTTCTTCTCATTCACAGGTACCTCATTTCGGGAATTTTTGTATGGTTTTTTATTTTTTATTTTTTCCCAGCCAGTAACGAATCTTTGTCATATTTAGGATGAAGACCTTTGTTGGATCTCACAAAAGACGAAACAGCTATAATAGGAACAGCAACTGTACTAGTGACTGTTTTCTTCCCTTGTGAACTACCAGTTTTATCCAATTGCAATTGTTACAAACTGCTGCCATTTTTGCCTTGTTGCATCAGTAACTATCTTTTAATTACTAGGAGTGTCCTACGCAAGGAAATAATCCTAAGAAATTTCCAGTATCACAGAATCGTGGAACGGTTTGGGTTGGAAGGAACCTTAAAGATCCTCTAGTTCCAACCCCCTGACCTGGGGAGGTTTCTCCCACCAGCTCAGGCTGTCCAGGGTCGCATCCAACATGGCCTTGAAGACTCCAGGGGTATGGCACCCACAGCTTCGCAAGGCAGCATGTTCCAGTGCTTCACCACTCTCTGAGTAAAGACTTTCCTCCTAACATGTAAGCTAAATCTCAGCCATTCACCCTTGCCCTGTCACTATCAGACATTATAGAATGTTGGTTTCCCTCTTTTTTGTATGCCCTCTTTAAGTACCCCCACTCCAACAGCTCCACATCTTTCCTGTGCTGGGAGCCCCAGACATAGACACAGTACTCCAGGAGGGGCTTCACAAAGGCATAGCAGAGGGAAAAATAATCTCCCCACCCCTCTGTTGGTGCAGCCCAGGATACAGTTGGCCTTCTTGCCTACAAGCACACACTGTTGGATCACGTCCAGCTTTTTGTGCATCAGAACTCCCAAGTCCTCCACAGAGCTGGTCTCAATGAGTTCTTTTCCCAGTCTATCTGGGATTGGTTCGGCCCAGCTGCAGTACCTTACACTTGTTGAATTTCATTAGGTTAAGGTGGGGTCATTTTCAAGCCTGTCCAAGTCCCTCTGGATATCATCTCTTCTCTCTGCTGCATCAGCTGCACCACACAGCATCAGCTGCACCACACAACTTAGTGTTGGTCACAAACTTGAGTACATTCACCAAGAGTTCAATGCAGATTTAAGCTCTTTTCATTAAACAAGCCTTAAAACATACAGACAATATATATACAGATAATTAAAATGTTTCTATTATCATGAGCACTGAATATATTTAATGTGAATAATTGTAAATCAAATCAACTATTGATATGGAAGCCTAGCTGACTTTAGCTTTTCTTACGGATCTTCAGAGTTTTATTTCAGCAAAATATTTCTCTCTAATCTCCTGAGATGCAGTACATCCCTGTATCTTTTGAGCAGCCTAAAAATATATATGTAATTTCAAACTGGTCCCTATATATAAGGATGTAATTTAATTGGCAAGAAAATAAGGATGGCAAATTCTGAACTAGAAAGGGAAAGGATAAGAGTTTTGTTCCCTCACCAGCTGGTCACAGAGAAAGCTTGTTTTCTTAGGAGCACTAAAAAAAAATCTCCATTTGACAGCAGATCTGAAAAGGTGGTCACAAAATAAACAGTGCTGCTAACAGGAGCTGTCACCATGTTTAATGCTGATGAGTAGTAATTAATGTGGATTCTTTCATGCAAGACTTGTAGGCTGAGACGGTGCTTAGTGATTCACAAAGGAAGAGGAAAGTGAAAGAGAGAAACTCTGAATGTGAATTTACTCCCTGTGAAAGTCTGACAGCCATGGTCTACACAGCCTTCAGCAGCAATGAAGAAGTGACTCTGTGTATTTACTCAGATTGGAGGATGCTTTAAAGACAAGAATATTCACAATTACTGGATGTGAACCAAATACATTCTTTAATATGCCTTTGTACCTGAGGGTAATTTAGATCCTGAAAGAAACTCTCAACTTTCTGGCTCATTCCTTTTTATTTAGAAACTTTGTAGTAAGATCATACGTAGTTTTACAGTCTAACTATGTGGTGGCTGAGAAAAAGTTGATATAGACAATGATTGAAAAGTATTAATTTTATACTTTCCATTTAGCCAATAGTCTTCCATGCCAACAGTCTGGAGGAATATATTTTAATAATAATAAGATGCATGGTTTAAGACGTAAAATTTAAGATATAAAATATGATATGGATATTTCATGTATCTTCTACATACCTTTTATCTTCTATCTCATGTAATCTTCAAATTACACAATTCCCTTAAATTTTAGATGGAGGCATACTATGTAAGATCCTAGCTTGTGGTCAAATAATCTGTCACGCTGTGGGAATATTTATACACTTTGTAAATACAACAGAAAAGACAATAAATGTCTTTTTTACAGTAATAACATTGATCCTTTCAACATAAGGATTGTACAACTTATAACAATATAGAAAGCAAAAGAGAAATATGTTTTACAACACTGACTTTGATACACAGATCTTTGTATAGCATAAGTGGTTCAAACATAGTCCCACTGGTGTTTGGGGAGATAAAAGCTGAGCTCTTCCCAAATTCTTAGCTCTTGTAATGCTACAGCTATTCTAACCTTAACTCTCGTAGTAGTTAGTAGTAGTGCTCAGGGATGTCCTGTCCGTTAGATTCTCTGAAGAGCTATCAGTCAGGAAAATAAAAAGTATGTCTCATGAAGAATTTCTGCATGACCTACAGTATTTTACATGATTGACCCTTTACTTTGCTCAGACACTGCTCTTCCATTGAGAAATGTTTTGACATTGAATTGTAATACATTACAGTAAATAATAGCCATGTCTGTGCTGTCTGTAGGACGTGTGGGGTTTGATAGTATGATCTAAGGAATGATGACTTGGATCAGTTTTCTGGCAAAGTGACCAAAGGATGAATTATGATTTAAGAATTTCAGATAATACCAGTTCTTTATTCTCTGTATTGAAGACAGATCATATATTTCCCAATTTTAGATAATTTGTTTAAAATTATTTTTTAATTTATTACCAGTTCAAAGTAAGTATTGACTAGTGAGAAATAAAGACAAATTAAAACAACTCCTTCCCCTAACTTCTTCCCAAGCTTTGCTACACTCCTTCACTTACAGCTGCTCTACTACCCCACACCCCAATAGGCACAAGGAGAATGGGAATGATGGCTGTGGTTACTTCATCACAGCTCCTTCCTGCTACTCTTTCCTTCCGAGTTTCACCTGCTCTAGTGTGGGTCCTCTCCACAGGGCATGGCTCCTTCAGGATAAACCTGCTCTGGCATATGATCTTCCATGGGCTGCACTGTCAATATCTTCTCTGATGTAGTTGTTTCCACGTATCACAGGGGAACCTCTGCTCTGGCTCCTGGAGCATCTCCTCTCTATCCTTCTTTCTCCACCTAGGTCTTGCAAGGCTGTTTCTCTCACATTTCCTTTTCCTCAGTCGTCTCTTACACAGCTGCTGTGCAGTATCTCATACTTTCTTACATCTATATTACCAGATCACCACCAGTATCACTGATGGTCTCAGCTATGGCTGCAGTGGGGTGGTTGCAGGGCTGACCAAACACAGCTAGCTGGCTGTGTCTGACATGGGACAGCCCCAGTCTCTCACAGAGGCTATTCCACAGCCCCCCTTCTACTAAAATCTTGCTAAATATATCTGATAAAATTGTTTATAACCAGCATTCACTGAGTGATTTTATTTGTCTCAGATATTTTTCAAAACCATAATATGGTAGAGTTTCCTTAACATAGGAAATACTTGTTCTGTATGGAGGTTTGATACTACATTGATATCCCTGAAGTACTAAGATGGTTGGACTAGATGATTTTGAAGGACCCTTTCAGCTGAACTATTCTATTCTATTCTATTCTATTCTATTCTATTCTATTCTATTCTATTCTATTCCATTCCATTCCATTCCATTCCATTCCATTCCATTCCATCTCAGTTCTCCTTAAGGATTGGTCCCAGTTATCACTATGTATATATGAACCAAGATAAAAATTACAATTTTACATTTTGCCCCAAACAGTATCCTCATCTCAAGGAACTAGGAACATTACAGAGTGTAAAAATTGTTGAATATAAAATTTAAAGCTCCACAGAGCACAGAAACAATGATTAATTGATTACTTGTGAGTTTTCTAGTGATAAAAAAGCAACAACGAAACCAGTAATCAGTGAGACATATTAGCATAAATTACTATGAGTAGCATAATAACAAAAACACCAACCAGATGATACCATGAATCAGACATAAAAAACATGAGACTGCATTGTTAATTTGAGAACCCAAACTTCTTTTTAGTGTTTTACTTTTGATCTTTCGCACCAAACATATTCTGCATAGCCGCACCTATCAGTGGCACTGAGATAGATAAGGACAGAGAGAAGATGTTCTATGCCATAGAAATGGGAGATGTTGCATAACAAAAACTTGGGTGGTTCTGGCAGACTGGGAAATTTCATGTTTTTCTTTTAGCTTAAGGCTAGTTTGGAACATGCCATCTGGAAAGCTATTTCCCAGTACCTCGGCAATTATTTCTGCCCAGACGCAAGGACTGGAAACTTGACATCTTAGTGCATGTAGTGAAAACTCACTTTATGACAGCTCTAAGACCTAAGCTTTAGAACATAAATGAGATATCATCAGACTTACAATAAAATCCCTGAGTTAGCAAAACATCAGTACTTTCGAAATGATTCAGTTCAGCCCACCTGCTATGGGGAGAATATGTTTGCTATATGGACATTTAAAGAAAATCAAGAGAAAATAGCTACTCAAAATGGTGAATTATTTTATTTGTATGATCTGCTTGGCAAGACATTAATTCATTCTTTAAATAACCAGTAAGCATAAAGTGCTCTCCACAAAGCACAAAATAACCAAAGCATTCATAGAACACTCTTAATAAATCCTGACAATAAGCTTTTCCCATGAAGTGCATTTCACCCAGTGTGCAAAGTGCAGCTCCTAATTCTCAGTTAAATGCATTTAATAAAACTTAAGGAAACATTTATAAACTTAATGAAGCACTCTGGAAATTAAAACAAAGACAAGCCAATCTCCCCCTGAGTAGAAACCAGACTATCTTACTGGTACCACCGAAATATCTGAAATAATGCTGATATTTTATTATGACTTTGGGGGTTAACCAGTGAGTTTTCAAGAGATAGATCTGAGTATCATAGAAAATCCAGTTAAATAAAAATATCACAGACATAAATAATGCCAAACTGGTTCCGACCTATTGTCTGCTTAGCTCATTTTCTTACCACTGACAGCGTCCTGTGTCAGATGGTTCTGAAGATGATGCAAAAAGTGAGTATTAGAGAAATAAAGGATAGCCTGTTGCTATAAAATGGATATCCTGATTCTTTTACAGCTAGCTTGTCCTTTCGTCTTTTTTATTTCTTAATGTATCTTTATGTATACATTAGCATCTCTGAAAGCTTCAGTCTAATATAGGTCCCAGTTGTGTATTCCTAGAGACTTTCTATACAAGAAGAAAGTGTAACTCTGCAATAAGATATTCCAATTGGTAGTAAAAGGTCATAAAATTTGTACTGCATTTGGAAGATGTTAGCACTGAGCTTTATCACTTTTTCTCTAAACTTTTCTTGACTTTCCTGAAGCAGATTTGTTTTTAGACAGTTTAGCTTTAGCAAAAACTGTTTTGAACAATGAGACGGCTGAGGCTAATTCATTTTGTTTTTTCTTATCTTTCAGTGTTTTTTATATACATAATTGCAAGAAGCAGTTATTTTGGAAAACAGAACATTACTTGAACACAGTGATGGAGTGTGGAGGTTTACAGACTCAATATGACAGCAGAAGCCTCGAGGGGTGGGGACACAGGCTGTGGCATAGACGAGCACAGCATAGGATAACAATAGGTGGGGCACAACCTTGGCTGCAAACAGCTCACCTACGGTAAGCTGAAAAATAAGTACATGAAGACCTGAAGTTGCACAAAATTAGTTTAGAAGCAAAGAAAACAAAACACAGATAACTAAGCTATTTAAAATGTACCATATATAGTGAACTCATATAATATCATCCTTCATACAGGCAAAGAAGGAATAAGGTGTACAGGCTTTGAGAACAAGAAATCCTTTTACAAATATATTAACAGTAAGAGAAGAACCAAGAAGAATTTCCATCCTTTACTTGATGCAGGGAATGTGACTACTGAGGATAAGGAAAAGGCTGAGGTCCTCAACACCTTCCTTTCATCTACCTTTAATAGGCAGATCAGTTATCCTCAGGGCACTTTATGACCTGAGCGGGAAGTGTGGGATGCTGCGCAGAATACTCCCCCGGTGATTCAGATGGAGACAGAGAGCTCCTCCTCCATCTGGACTGTCACAAATTCATAGGACCAGATGGGCTCCACCCTTGGGTGCTGAGGGAGCTGGCAGGGGTGACTGCCAAGCCACTCTCTGCCATCTACCAGCGCTCCTGGTTATGTGGAGAGGTCCCAGAGGATTCGAGGCTTGACGATGTGCCTTCCATCTACAAGAAGGGCCATAAGGAGGATCTGAGGAACTACAGGCCTGTCAGCCTGACCTCTGTACCAGGGAAAGTTATGGAGCAAATCATCTTGGGTGAGATCACATGGCACATGTGTAGCGTCCAGGGGATCAGGCCCAGCCAGCACAGGTTCATAAAAGGCAGGTTGTGCTCAACCAACCTCATCTCCTTCTACGACTGGGTGACCAGACTGGTAGACAAGGGAAAGGCTGTTGATAATGTCTACCTAGACTTCAGCAAAGCCTTTGAAACGGTTTCTCACACTATTCTCCTGGGGAAACTGGCTGCCTATGGCCTGGACAGGTATATTCTTCTTTGGGTAAGGAACTGGCTGGAGGGCCGTGCCTAGCAGGTAGTAGTTAATGGAGTTAAGTCCAGCTGGCGACCCATTACAAGTGGTGTCCCCCAGGGGTCAGTACTGGGGCTCATCTTGTTTAATATCTTTATTGATGACCTAGATGAGGGGATTGAGTGTACCCTCAATAAGTTTGCAGATGACACCAAGCTGGGAGGTAGTGTGGATCTGCCTGAGGGTAGGGAGGCCCTTCAGAGGGATCTGGATAAGATGGATCACTGGGCTGAGTTGAATGGGATGAGGTTCAACAAGGCCAAGTGCCGGGTCCTGCACTTTGGCCACAATAACCCTGGTCAGATGACCTACCAAGGCTTATATCTGTTCCCCCTGAGCAGAATGATGACAGCACAGCAAACAGGCTTCTGGGGAACGTAGTTCTTCTCTTCTGGGACAGCTACCCTTTACCTCCCAGTGCACTGCATGATGTTATGATGTGGAATACCGATAATCAAAAATCATAAAACCATGACATTCTATAACTGTTACTACCCACTAAGCTACTAAATGACATCTCGTAGCACTTCATATGGATGCCTCTTCAACACCACCAGGGACAGTGACTCCACCACCTCCCTGGGCAGGCCGTTCCAGTGCCTGACCACTCTCCGAGAGAAAAGTTTTTCCTTATGTCTAACCTAAACCTCTGGTACAACTTGTGGCCATTTCCTCGGGTCCTGTTTGTTGCCTGGGAGAAGAGGCTGACCCCCTCCTCATCACAGCCTCCCTTCAGGAAGTTCTACTTCAGGAAGCAGAGTGCAATAAGGTCTCCTCTGAGCCTCCTCTTCTCCAGAGTAAATGAGCCCAGCTCCCTCAGCTGCTCCTCTTAAGATTTGTGCTCCAGACCCCTCACCAGTTTTGTTGCCCTTCTCTGGACACACTCCAGGCCCCTTATAAATGAACTGATTAATAAACTTCAAGACTTTGAGTTACATTTAACTCCTCTATGAGCTTGTGTTTCAGCCATTACGGAGATAGCTGAAAAACTGGACAGAATAGAGAGCAATCAAGAAGATCAACGTAATGCTGATGGATCCATGGTGGTACCAGATACATCTGATGGGGTCCAGGATTCCCAAAACAGCCCACTGGAGGTGCTGATCAACTTGGTTTCCTCCCAACCTGCATCATCCAACATCTCAGCTATCAAAAGAAGACGTCCTCCTGCTCAAGCAAGTGACAACAGTAAGACTACGTCACGTTTCGCCTTGTGGCATTACCTACGTGACCATGGAGAAGATATGAAGAAGTGGCATAAAAAACCCACTCCTGCACTTCAAGCATGGGTAAAAGAATTGCAAGACAGATCAACCACCAAGGTGAACTTCTCCAAAAAGGTGATTGCTGAGGAGACCAGCTTCAGAGCAGGTAAGACTGCGCTGGGTAAGGGATCTAAAGCGAAAAAGCCGACGAAAAAGCTCTTTTTAGGGCTGTTTTGAAGGCAGCAAAAGCACTGTGCCGGCGCGGGGGGCTGGCAGCTTGTGGGCGGGCTGCTGAGGCAGCAGGGGCGGAGCTGGCTCTTATCTCTTGCGCCTGACCTTGACTGTTCCTTGGGAAACTAAAAGCAGCTCTTGGGAGGGCAGAAGCTAGCTTCCGCCCACATATCACTCCAGGTGAGAACGGGGTGTTACCCTCCTCTGACACCGGGGAGGGAGGTCAGAGTGTGAACACAGCCCACACTGCTCATACATTACCGCAGTAGCAGGTGTGGGAGGTGTGTCTTGTGGCTGGACATGTCAGTGCTTTGTCCTTGTCTTTGTTCAGGAGATCAGCTCTCCTACTGACAGACCTCGAGACCGCAGGTTCAAACATGGTCTCTACCAGGCGGCGGGCTTGCCCCAGGAGGACTGTGGCAACCCAGACAGAGGGCCTGCCAAGAAACGTAGCGGTTCAGGTCTCTGGCTGTAGGGAGTGCCTGAGCCTGCTGCTGCCAGGGGAGAATGGGAAGGATGCCACTTGTGCGAGGTGCGAGCAGGTGGACGAGCTGCTCAGCCTGGTGGTGGAGCTTAGGGAGGAGGTAGAGAGATTAAGAACCATCAGAGAATGCGAGCGGGAGATTGACTGGTGGTGTGACTCTCTGAGAGAAGGACACAGAGATTGCACCCCCCAAACTGTAGTGGACCCTCTCCCTTGCCGCAGTCAAACTGAGAGAGCTAACTTGAGGGCAGAGGAGGAATGGCAGCAGGTCCCAGCTCGGCGATGCGGGCAACCCCCATCCCGACCTACCTCGGTTCCCCAGCTGCCTCTATGTAATAGGTTTGAAGCCCTGAAACTGGAGGGTGCGGTGACTGAGGATGAGGTGGGAGAACTACCTCCAAGCGTTCCCAAGGAGAGGCATCCAGCTCCACGCTTAAAGACTGCCTCCTCCAGTAAAGAAAGGAGGGTGATAGTCATAGGAGACTCCCTTCTACGAGGAACTGAAGGCCCAATATGTCGGCCTGCCCCCACCCGTAGGGAGGTGTGCTGCCTCCCTGGGGCCCGGGTCAGGGATATTTCTAGGAAACTTCCTAGTTTGATCCGCTCCTCTGATTATTATCCCTTATTGATAGTTCAGGCTGGCAGTGATGAGGTCACTGACGGAAGCCTGAGGACTATGAAAAATGACTTTAGGAGACTGGGGAGGTTAGTTGAAGGAGCAGGCGTACAGGTAGTATTTGCCTGTATTCCTACAGTGGCAGGGAAGGATGCTGAGACGACCAGAAGAACACACCTTATAAACACGTGGCTGAAAGGCTGGTGCAAAAGCAAGAATTTTGGGTTCTTTGATCATGGGGCGGTCTACTCGGCACCTGGCCTGGGGTCTGCTGATGGGTCTCACCTGTCTCGAAGGGGGAAACGGATCCTTGCCCAGGAGCTGGCAGGACTTGTAGAGAGGGCTTTAAACTAGATATGAAGGGGGTAGGGGATAAAACCAGGCCTGCTAGAGATGAGCCTGGGGGAGCGGCAATGGGATTAGGGATGAGGCGAGGGGCTCGGCTGAAGTGCATCTACACCAATGCACGCAGCATGGGCAACAAACAAGAAGAGTTGGAAGCCATGGTGCGGCAGGCAAGCTATGACCTAGTCGCCATTACGGAAACATGGTGGGACTGCTCCCATGACTGGAGTGCTGCAATGGATGGCTACAAGCTCTTCAGGAAGGATAGGCAAGGAAGAAGGGGTGGCGGTGTGGCTCTGTATGTTAGAGAGTGCTTTGATGCTACTGAGCTTGTGGCTGGGGATGATAAGGTTGAATCCCTATGGGTAAAGATCAGGGGAAGGGCTGACAAGGCAGACATATTGGTGGGCGTCTGCTATAGACCGCCGAACCAGGATGAAGAGACAGATGAGGTGTTCTATGAGCAGCTGGCAGAAGCTGCGAGATCGCCGGCCCTTGTCCTCATGGGGGACTTCAACTTCCCTGACATATGCTGGGAATACAACGCAGCGCAGAAGAAGCAGTCTAGGAGGTTTCTGGAGTGTATGGAGGATAACTTTCTGATGCAGCTGGTGAGAGAGCCTACGAGAGGAGCTGCCCCGCTAGACCTGCTGTTCACAAACAGAGAAGGTCTGGTGGAAGATGTGGAGGTCGGGGGCTGTCTTGGACAGAGTGACCATGAGATGGTAGAGTTCTCGATTCTTGGTGGAGCCAGGAGGAAGAACAGCAAAACTGCTACCTTGGACTTCCGGAGGGCGGACTTTGAATTGTTTAGAAGACTAGTAGGGGGAGTCCCCTGGGATTCAGTCTTAGAGGGTAAAGGGGTCCAAGACAACTGGTTGCTCTTCAAGAAGGTAGTCTTACAGGCGCAGGAGCAGGCTGTCCCCCTGAGCTGCAAAATGAGCCGGCGGGGAAGGAGACCGGCGTGGATGAATAGGGAACTATTCTTGAGGCTCCGGGAGAAAAAGAGAATCTACATCCTGTGGAAGAAGGGACGGGCAACTCAGAAAGAGTACAGAGAAGTTGTTAAGATGTGCAGGGAGAAAATCAGAAAGGCGAAAGCCCAGCTCGAACTCAACCTGGCCGCTGGGATAAAAAGAAACAAGAAACCCTTTTACAAATATATCAACAGTAAGAGGAGGACTAAGGAGAATCTCCATTCTTTACTGGATGAGGCTGGGAATATGACTACTGGGGATAAGGAAAAGGCAGAGGTCCTGAATGCCTTCTTTACGTCTGTCTTTAAAGGTCAGACCAGTTATCCTCAGGGTACTCCACTTTTTGACCTGGTAGTCTCGGCTGGGGAGCAGACTAAACCACCCACGATTCAGGAGGAAACAGTCAGAGACCTGCTACTCCAACTGGACTGTCACAAGTCCATGGGGCCGGATGAGATTCACCCGAGAGTGCTGAGGGAACTGGCGGAGGTGATAGCCGAGCCGCTTTCCATCATCTATCAGCGCTCCTTGTTGACTGGTGAAGTACCGGAAGACTGGAGGCTTGCCAATGTGACTCCCATCTACAAGAAGGGCTGTAAGGAGGACCCGGGGAACTACAGGCCTGTTAGCCTGACCTCGGTGCCAGGGAAGGTTATGGAACAGATTGTCTTGAGGGAGATCACGCGGCAAGTGCGGGACAACCGGGGGATCAGGCCTAGCCAGCATGGGTTCACGAAGGGCAGGTCCTGCTTGACCAACCTGATCTCCTTCTATGATCTAGTGACCCGCCTGGTGGATGAGGGAAAGGCTGTTGATGTAGTCTACCTAGACTTCAGCAAAGCCTTTGACACTGTCTCCCACACTATTCTCCTGCAGAAGCTGGCAGTCCGTGGCTTGGACAGGTACACTCTTGGCTGGGTAAGGAACTGGCTGGAGGGCCGGGCCCAGAGAGTGGTGGTCAATGGAGCTAAATCCAGCTGGCGACCGGTCACGAGTGGTGTTCCCCAGGGGTCGGTGCTGGGGCCTGTCCTCTTCAATATCTTTATTGATGACCTGGATGAGGGCATTGAGTGCACCCTCAGTAAGTTTGCAGATGACACCAAGTTGGCTGGAAGTGTCGATCTGCCTGGGGGTAGCGAGGCCCTACAGAGGGATCTGGACAGGCTGGATAGCTGGGCTGAAGCCAATGGGATGAGGTTTAATAAGACCAAATGTCGGGTCCTACACTTTGGCCACAGCAACCCCAAGCAACGCTACAGGCTTGGGGCGGAGTGGCTAGAAGACTGTGTAGAGGAAATGGACCTGGGGGTGTTGGTTGACGCTCGGCTGAACATGAGCCAGCAGTGTGCCTGGGTGGCCAAGAAGGCCAATGGCATCCTGGCTTGTATCAGAAGTAGTGTGACCAGCAGGAGCAGGGAAGTAATTGTCCCCCTGTACTCAGCTCTGGTGAGGCCGCACCTTGAGTACTGTGTCCAGTTCTGGGCCCCTCACTGCAAGAAAGACATTGAGGCCCTGGAACGTGTTCAAAGAAGGGCAACAAAGCTGGTGAGGGGTCTGGAGCACAGGCCTTATGAGGAGCGGCTGAGGGAGCTGGGATTGTTCAGTCTGGAGAAGAGGAGGCTCAGGGGAGACCTTATTGCTCTCTATAACTACCTGAAGGGAGGTTGTAGTGAGCTGGGGGTCGGCCTCTTCTCTCGTGTAACTGGTGATAGGACTAGAGGGAATGGTTTCAAGCTGTGCCAGGGAAGATTCAGGCTGGATATTAGGAAATACTACTTCTCTGAAAGAGTGGTCAGGCACTGGAATGGGCTGCCCAGGGAGGTGGTGGAGTCACCGACCCTGGAGGTGTTCAAGGAACGTTTGGATGTTGTGATGAGGGATATGGTTTAGCGAGAACCATTGGTGATAGGTGGATGGTTGGACTAGATGATCTTATCGGTCCTTTCCAACCTTAGTGATTCTGTGATTCTGTGATTCTGTGCTTCAGTTGCTGTGGACAACCAAGGTAACAAATAGAGGGGCCCTGCCCCCAGCCAGGGGGGGGAAAGGGATAATAGAGTGTATTGGACTGTGTGGATTAGATGGCCTGGCACATTAGAACCACAGAAGTATAAGGCCCTGGTGGACACTGGTGCACAGTGCACTCTAATGCCCTCAAGTCACCAAGGGACAGAATCAATTTATATTCACAGGGTGACTGGGGGTTCCCAGGAGTTGACTATGTTGGAGGCCGAAATAAGCCTCACTGGTAAAGACTGGCAAAAGCACCCTATTGTGACTGGCCCAGGGGCTCCCTGTATACTTCGTATTGATTACCTCAGAAGGGGATATTTCAAGGATCCCAAGGGATACTGATGGGCCTTTGGAATAGCTGCTGTAGACACAGAAGGTGTTAAGCAGTTGTCTGTTTTGCCTGGCCTATCAGAAGATCCATCTGTTGTGGGGTTGCTACGAGTGAAAAAGCAACAGGTACCAATTGCTACAAAAACGGTGCACAGACGGCAGTACTGCACCAACAGGGATTCCTTGCTCCCCATTCATAAGTTGATTCGTCAACTAGAGAGTCAGTGAGTGATCAGCAAAACTCACTCACGTTTTAATAGTCCCATATGGCCAGTGCATAAAGCCAGTGGAGAATGGAGGCTGACGGTAGATTACCGTGGCCTGAATGAAGTCACACCCCCACTGAGTGCTGCTGTACCAGACATGTTAGAACTCCAATATGAACTGGAGTCAAAAGCAGCCAAATGGTATGCCACCACTGACATTGCTAATGCCTTCTTTTCCATTCCTTTGGCCACAGAATGTAGGCCACAGTTTGCTTTCATGTGGAGGGGCGTTCAGTATACCTGGAATCGTTTGCCCCAGGGGTGGAAACACAGCCCAACCATTTGCCATGGGTTGATCCAAGCTGTACTGGAACAGGGCGGTGCTCCTGAGCACTTACAGTACATTGATGACATTATTGTGTGGGGCAACACAGCAAGGGAAGCTTTTGAGAAAGGAGAGCAAATAATCCAGATCCTTCTGTGAGCTGGTTTCACTATTAAGCAAAGCAAAGTGAAAGGACCTGCCCAGGAAATTCAGTTCCTAGGCATAAAGTGGCAAGATGGACGTCATCACATCCTGACGGATGTGATCAACAAAATCACTGCCATGTCTCCGCCCACTAATAAGAAAGAGACACAATCTTTTCTGGGCGTAGTGGGCTTTTGAAGAATGCATGTTCCAAACTATAGCCTCATTGTAAGCCCCCTTTATCAGGCGACGCGGAAGAAGAATGATTTTGTGCGGGGTCCTGAGCAGCAGCAGGCTTTTGAGCAAATTAAGCAGGATATAGCCCGTGCCGTGGCCCTGGGGCCAGTATGGACAGGACAGGATGTAAAGAACATCCTTTACACTGCTGCTGGAGAGAAAGGTCCCGCTTGGAGCTTGTGGCAAAGAGCCTCAGGAGAGACCCGAGGCTGGCCCCTGGGATTCTGGAGTTGAGCGTACAGAGGGTCTGAAGAGTGCTACACTCCAACTGAAAAGGAGATCTTAGCCATGTATGAGGGGGTTTGAGCTGCTTCTGAAGTAATCGGCACTGAAACGCAACTCCTTCTGGCACCTCGACTGCCAATGCTGAACTGGATGTTCAAGGGAAAGGTTCCCTCCACCCATCACGCTACTGATGCCACTTGGAGTAAGTGGATTGCGTTGATTATGCAACGAGCTCGGATGGGGAACCTCAGCCGTCCAGGAATCCTAGAGGTGATCATAGACTGGCCTGAAGGCCAAAAGTTTGGAACATCACCAGCAGAAGAAGTATCATGTGCTAAAGAGGCCCCACCATACAATGAACTACCAGAAGATGAAAAGAAATTTGCCCTGTTCACAGACGGATCATGTCATATTGTGGGGAAGCATCGCAGATGGGAAGCCGCTGCGTGGAGCCCCACACAACAAGTTGCAGAGGCCACCGAAGGGAAAGGAGAATCAAGCCAATTTGCAGAGGTAAAGGCTGTCCAGCTGGCCTTAGATGTTGCTGAACGGGAGAGGTGGCCAATGCTTTATTTTTATACTGACTCATGGATGGTGGCAAATGCTTTATGGGGGTGGTTACAGCAGTGGGAACAAAATAACTGGCAAAGAAGGGGTAAACCTATTTGGGCTGCTGAACTGTGGAAAGACATTGCTGCCCGAATAAAGAACATGGTTGTAAAGGTGCGTCACGTAGCTGCTCATGTGCCCAAGAGTTGGGCTACCGAAGAGCAACAAAACAACCACTAGGTAGATCGAGCTGCCAAAATTGAGGTGGCTCAAATAGACTTGGACTGGCAGAACAAAGGTGAATTATTTCTAGCTCGGTGGGCCCATGAAACTTCAGGCCATCAAGGAAGAGATGCAACATACAAATGGGCTAGAGACCGAGGGGTGGACTTATCTATGGACGTTATTGCACAAGTTATTCATGACTGTGACACATGTGCCGCAATTAAACAAGCCAAGAGGATGAAACCTCTTTGGGGGGAAGGGCGATGGCAGAAGTATAAATATGGGGAGGCGTGGCAGGTTGATTATATCACCTTGCCACGATCTCGCAATGGTAAGCATTATGTGCTTACTATGGTAGAGGCAACCACTGGGTGGCTTGAAACATATGCAGTACCCCATGCTACTGCCTGAAACACCATACTGGGTCTCGAGAAACAAGTCCTGTGGCGACATAGCACTCCAGAAAGAATTGAGTCAGATAATGGGACTCATTTCAAAAATTCTCTTGTAAATACTTGGGCCAGAGATCATGGCATTGAGTGGATTTATCATATCCCTTATCATGCACCAGCTTCTGGTAAAATTGAACAATACAATGGGTTGTTAAAAACCATGTTGAAAGCAATGGGTGGCGGAACATTTAAGAACTGGGAGAAGCATTTGGCTGAAGCCACCTGGTTGGTCAACACTCGAGGATCTATCAATCACGATGGTCCTGCCAGCTCCCTACATACTGTAGAGAGAGATAAGGTCCCTGTAGTACATGTAAAGAACATGTTGGGAAAAGCGGTTTGGGTCTTTCCAGCTTCTGGGAAGGGCAAACCTCTTCGTGGAACTGTTTTTGCCCAGGGACCTGGGTCCACTTGGTGGGTGATGCAGAAAAATGGGGATGTTCAATGTGTACCACAAGGGAATTTGATGTTGGGGGAGTGCAGTCAGTAATTCCATGTATATATATAGGTTTGTGTGTGCGTGTGCTTAATGCTTATTAATTATGGTTTTGTTTGTATATATTAAGCATGATGTAGTGATGTAGAATAAGGGGTGGAATGTCATGGTTTTATGATTTTTGATTATCGGTATTCCACATCATAACATCATGCAGTGCACTGGGAGGTAAAGTGTTCTGGGTAGCTGTCCCAGAAGAGAAGAACTATGTTCCCCAGAAGCCTTCGCTGTGCTGTCATCATTCTGCTCAGGGGGAACAGATATAAGCCTTGGTAGGTCATCTGACCGGGCTCTTTCTTTGTCAGACTCCCTCCCTGCTGGACTGGACTGCGCATCTCACCTCAGCGTTATGGTGAGGCCTACCCAGCTTTCGGACAATCTCTCTCTCTCTCATTATATTTGATTTATTAGCTTCAATTCTAATTATATTGTATTATAGTGTGTTATCTTGCATTCTGATACTATATTTAGTAAATTAGTTTGTTTCTCCTCAGATCGTGCCACTGTTTTTAATTATTTTGGGGTCCCCTGTTTCCCTTTTCCGGAGGTGCGGATTTTGCGAAATCTCTCCGCCCCACTAGTCACGGAACCGGGCCGAACCAGCCCGTAAACCGTCGACATAGGAAGACAGTTGGACTAGATGATCTTGTAGGTCCTTTCTGTTCCTTCTCATTCTATCGCTGGTTACATGGGAGAAGAGGCCAACTCCCAGCTCACTATAACCTCCCTTCTGGTAGTTATAGAGAGCAATACGGTCTGCCCCTGAGCTCCTCTTCTCCAGATTGAACAATCCCAGTTCCCTCAGCCACTCCTCGTAAGACTTGTGCTCCAGACGCCTCACAGCTTCATTGCCCTTCTCTGGACATGTTCCAGGGCCTCAATGTCTTTCCTGTAGTGAGGGGCCCAAAACTGAACACAATATGCGAGGTGCAGCCTCACCAGGGATGAGTACAGAGGGACAATCACCTCCCTGCTTCAGCTGCCAACACTAATTCTGATACAAGCCAGGATGCCATTGGCCTTCTTGGCCACCTGGGCACACTGCTGGCTTATGTTCAGCTGAGTGTAGACCAATATCCCCAGGTCTTTTTCTTCCACGCAGTCTTCCAGCCACTCTGCCCCAAGCCTGTAGTGTTGCCTGGGGTTTTTGTCGACAAAGTGCAGGACTCCACACTGGGTCTTGCTGAACTTCATCCCAGCAATCCAGCCTGTTCAGATCCCTCTGTAGGGCCTTCCTACACGTAGGTAGATCAACACTTCCTACCAGCTTGGTGTTATCTGCAAACTTACTGAGGGTGCACTCAGTGCCCTCATCCAGATCATCAATAAAGATATTGAACAGGAAAGGCTCCAGTACCAGTCCCTGGGGAATACCACTCGTGACCAGTTACCAGCTGGTCCATTCACCTGGCCCTCCAGCCAGTTCTTTACTCAGCAAAGAGTGCACCTGTCCAAGCCATGGGCTACCAGCTTCTCCAGGAGAATGCTGTGAGAGACAGCATTGAAGGCTTTGCTGAAGTCTCTGCAGACTACGTCAGCAGCCTTTCATTCATTGTATTGGAATTCTTGGATAGTCATACTGTGTAACTTCACCTTGTGAAACTGTTAATTTTTCAAGGAAAAGAAAGACCTCACTCTTACTGCAGTGATACACTCCTTATGCTGAATAGTCTTCATTCACAGCATTTTAACTCTTCTCTAGTTGTTTTCTGCCAGCTTGTACAAGCAACAGATGAGCAGATATCCAGGACTTGATACTTCAGGGAGCATTTTCAGACTCAAATTTTAGACTAGCCTCAAAATTTTCTTCAGCAGAAAAGTTTTCCATTATTGTTAAATATATAATTAGCTCTTGAATAAGATCAAGTGGGATGTGGCAATATAGTTTGCACATACAGACACTTTGCCCCATATTTTACAAAAATGGGCCTCATTTGCAGTCATCTAGCAAACATATAAAGTTTTCATATTTACAATTTTATCCTGGTGTAACAGGCTCATTTCATGTCATCAAATTCACCCTTATGCTTTGTGACTAGTGCATGCATCATCTGAAGCATGCCTTGTTCCGATACAAGATTTATGATGTGGGCTGGGCTCCTTGAGTTCAATTTGATTTAGGGAAATTTCCCAGAACTTACCAGGCAAAAATCAATGATAAATCAAAACATCATATTTCATTTTCTCCTAAAGTTTTAAAAATGTTTCCTTAAGGCCTGATTCTACAGTAGTCTTCACATTAAGCTGCTTTACTGTTTGCTGGTCTAGTGCAGTGACTGGGGAAACTTCTGCATGATTATACAGTGGCTAAATGTAGTCCTTAATGATTTCTTACACAGGCAATGTCTCGTAAGGTTGAGCTAGTTTTTTTCCTTATTTATATTGCTTTTTTTTTTTCCTAGGGCACAACAAAGTTGACATGAATAACAGCCTTAGAACTTCCTCTCATTTTCATGTATGACTTGAATAGTACATGTAATCGAAGCTAGAAGCATAGGATCTCTGAGTAAACTATAGGTAGGTGTAGGCTGTTGAGATGCCTGAAGTTCTCTTCAGAACTTTGTAGAAGGAGCCTACACTTCTATTAAGAAAAAAATAAAATACATATATGCTTAAAGTTTTACCAAATTAATGCCTCTATTTATGTATGGGTGTTTTCAGAGATCTGAAACATGCACTATCTTGTATCAGAATGACAAAAAGCTTGCTTACAAAGCAACTTCTACCTCTCATGAATTGTTTGTTCCAAGAGTACTTAGGTGGAAATGACTTAAAGTCAAATGCCCTCACTCGTAGTGGGCTTACCAAATAGTGCATCTCAGCACTTTATGTAATAGCTTTTATTAATTTTGTCCAAGAGATTACAGATTGCCTCTTGAAGAAAAAAGTAACTAGGAAAGTTCAATGGATATCTGTGCGTTCATGTGTAGATGTGTGTAAAATCCAGCTATTTAAATAAGTAAACACATAATGATTTTAAGATAAATCTGTGATGAAACTGAAGTGATAGAATCACTCCAATTCAAGCTAATCAGAGAATATGACAAGAATTTCATTTCTGTTACCTTTTTCTGATGAAGGAAAAACATCTGTGATTGATAGATTCCATTTACACAAGGATTTATTGAAAATAGCACTGGTACTTTCACTCTAATTTAATAGTTTTTGTTTATTTTGCCTTCTCAAACTGTAAAAGCTGAGACATTGAACATGAAAATAAACACTTCAGCTTCATAATTTTCTGAGTTTATAACTAAAGTCTGATTGTCTAGAGTACAGTCTGACTGGCAAGAGTTTTGAGGTCTCTAGTCTCTGGTCCAGTTAAACTTTTAACTAGGAATTTCCATATCTTCTTCTTTTTCAGCACTTTAAAGCACTTAGCAGAGTGATCCACTTCTTAGCTTTACAGGTTCAAATATAAAAAAAATAACTGTGATGCACCATCTAAAGCATTTCTCATTCATGAAAGTGACTGTGCCAAAACAAACAGTTCTTCAGATTCTGCCATTTATCTGTCAAAGAAACAATAGCTGTTGGATTGTAAAATACGGATCCATTATCATATCACATTAATTGCTTCTATCATACCTCTATGGTCATGCAGGACTCAAAGTTTAGATGTAACTCTGTAGTATAGTGAGATAGATATTAATCAATTTTCTTACTTTGTATTCTATTGTGTTTTGATTTGTACTTAAACTGTGCACTGAGTTTTCGAGGAAATAACCTTTTGATGCTCAGAGTACCCCCCTTCATGTCTCTGTACTCTCTCCTGCACAAGCTGCCTACTCAGCTTGGGAAAAACCCAGCTTTTGCCTTTTCTCAGATGAAGCATCTGCTGAGTAAGCAATTTCACAATAAATGCAGTCCTTTAATGAATACTTTAGGAAATAAAGGGTCTTTCTCCAAATATTTATAAAGATAGAATTGTCTTGTGGCAAAGGAAATAACAACCAGCAGTACATCCCCTTCCCCTATCAAATCCAGTTTAAAGCTAATAAACTCAGCCAGCTAATAATTAATATTTTATAAAATCTAATTAAAGTATATTTTTTATAAAATTATATTTATTTTATATAATCTAATGATCTATATCAATATCTATCTGGTTATTATACCTATAGCCACTGAAGCTATTTCTGAGTACTTTTACAGGTTGCCACGATGTCATTGTATATATTACTATCATTTGCTTGTCTTTATTTCAGTTTATAACAGTAGGTAATAACAGCAGTGGTGAATGCAAAGGGAAATAGAGAGCAAAGAAGCAAAGAGTCAGGATCTGAACTATAGCATATAGTAAGCAGGGAATAATCAAATACAGTGTCTGGATGGAAATGACTGTATGTATGTGTTCCTTCTCCACAAATATGTTCATACCTTAGTGCAAAATTTTTCTTGTTGATTAAGTTCTTTACTGTTTTCACTTGCCCAGAATTTTTTGGTTCTTTGTTACGAACAATGAAATTATCTTCAGAAACACAGAAATACTTCAATTAGGAAAGTATAAAAAAGGAAATAGTGTTGTCACCCGCTTGTAGCTTGAGAATCTGATAAATCCTGCATTTTTTTTCCACTATTCACTTACAGTTTTCTTTTTTCTTTTTCTTTTTCTTCTTCTTTTTCTTTTCCTTTTCCCTTTCCTTTTCCTTTTCCTTTTCCTTTTTTTTTTTTTTTTTTTGTTTGTTTGTCTGTTTTAATGTTTATGGAGTCCAGTTTTGGTAAACTGAACATCTTCAGTATTCCCAGAACCCCCTGGTTCCAGCTAGTTGATCACTAGTAGGCTAAATATTTGTTTCATACTTTTAATTTGGCACAAGAAATACAATAAATACTTTTTTTTTCCAGATAAATGCCCTTCTGAATTATTATTTAATTATTGCATTTTTATATAATATTTTAATTTAATTATATGATTATTATACATCCAGATGGATTGTCTAATAATTAAATGATGCCTGTCTGGACACTGTTTTGGCTTATTCTTCTTTCTGCGCACATATTTAGGTCTCAAGAACTTTCCATCTCAAGCAAAGAAAGATATTTAAAAATAGAAAGAATAAATAGTCATTGATGAAGTATTTTAGAAAGGAATTTGTAAGAGGGGGAAAATATCTCAGGTGATTTAATATAACATAGCAACATTTTTTCTTAGTGAAGGAATAATATATCTGAGTGCTTTATTTACCACTGCCTCCTATTTATATTCTAACTTTTACTTTCTGTGAGCATAATAGGACTTCTTGCTTTTTGTTCAACTTGTTACACCATAGTCTTTCTATCATTTATAAAGACTGCAAGATGTAACGATTAGTAAAATCAAATTGTCTATTTCTATGTTTTATTATAGTTGCCAAATATATACCAAAGGAGAGATCTGATGATAAGAACAGAAGTAGGAATCATAACCGAGAAGGTCATATGTCACAGTTCAGCCTGGTTCATCATATCAATACAATAGTAAGCCAGAATTTTGACACAGGCAAAGAGTCTGAGATAAATTATTTATTAGTAAAAGAAAGCTGTGATTGGAAACCAAATAGGAATTCATCTAGAAGCTGATTTAGGGAAAAATATGCTAACTTTAGTCCTGCTGAGCTTCCTAGTACAGTAAGTTAAGAGAAATTATCTGAATGTGTGTTGGTGAAAGAGTAATCCTTACAAATAAATGGTGAAATCAGGCACCAGAGGAGTCACTAAAGGAAAGAAGGTCCTTCTTGTAGAATTTTCTAAGTGTTTCTGAGCTTCTGTTTTATTTTGCTCACTAATAATTACGAAACATAGCATTTCTTGCACTACTGTGGGCAACATAGAAACAAAGAGAGGAGTACAGCCTAATTTCAGATTAGGCTGTGACTCAGAATTAAATTGTAAAGGAACTAACTCAAAGTTTACTAAATTTATTTTAACTGAAATTAAATGAAGTTTAATTCTACGATTAAATTCTAAAACTTCAGTTATGAGTGAATTAATTTTTTTAATCTTTCTGTGCTTGCACCTAAATTACTAGATTTATATGTAAATTCTTTCCCATTGAAAACAAAATCAAAACAAAAACAAACAAAAACAAGTTGACCTTAGCATCATGGGCACAAATTCAGATTTCACGTAACGCGGTTCCATCAAAAGAATTTGTATAAATTTCCCTCACTTTATTCTCTATTTACAGACTACAGACAGCAAAGATGTTTGTATTATTCTCTTCTGGCATTATGTAGCAGAACTTTCTTGGAAGTGCCACATTCTGCCATTCCAGATATTTATGCCAGAATGTATAAACTATCAAAGAACCTAATTCTGATCCACAGGTAGGCACATCTATTTCATCTGATTAATAGATTTATAGATTAAATGGTTTTATTATTAGATAATATTTTATACTGAATTTGAATCTTGACAGCACAGATGATGCTTAGGTAAGTAGTTGAAAATAGGTGTTTCTAGGTGAACATTTCAGAGTGTGTCCTTGGGAGGAGTGGACAATAGTATGCATGTGCTTTAATATTTATTCTTTCTATAAATACAAAAAATGTCCAGGTAAAGTAAAGGATTATGGAGTCTTCTGAAAACTTTTGTGGAGATGGTTTTCTCTTTTGTACGATGAGTAAGATCAGTTGCATAGACAGCCTTTCACCTGTCTGCTGTTGAGAGAATGCAACCTTTCATTACTGTGCACCTCTCACACTGTACATCTTAAAACACTCAATATTGCAACTCTGGGAGTCTGTATGTCATGTTAAGCAACTTGAAAAGGGCATGCCTTTTCAAGTCTCAGAGGTGTAGCAAGTAAAGCATCACTACTGTTGTCATTTCTGCTTAGAATAAACATTTAGATCTAATTCCTAAGAAGAAAATATTCCATGGTTTAGACTTTTCTGTGTTTTCTGTTAAAACCATGAGCCATTGTATTTTATTTACCTGCAACGTGTGTTCAACACACACGAAAGTATATCAAGATTACTGCTTTTGTGTAAGAAGAAAGAATCCCACAGCACTTCTTTTTAATAACTGTTCAGCTACAAAATTTTATTGGTATCCTTCTATGTTCCCTCTAGAGGATGTAATGCACAAAAGCATTGCCACGGAACATATAAAATTACAAATGAAATTTATTGTAAAAAGTAGAATGTCTTCTAGACTGGTGTCAGTATTTATTTCATTCATAAACCAGAACTGCAGGTATAATATATTCATTGTCAGCAAGTTCATGTGTGTAAATTGCCATCCAACAGTATTGACTGATATAAGACAGATATTGAAAAGACAATTTAAATTTACTCTTCCAAACATAAACTGTTCCACAAAAGCACTGTAAAAACTCCTTCAAGGTTTTGTGTTGTGCTTCACATTTATGGTTAACTACATAATTTGGTTGTGTCATAATCCACTGTGTTTGGCAATTTGGCATTAAATGCCTGCAAAGCAGATTGAATTCTCACCACTTCACTGGTAGACAGTTTGAGTCTATGACGGAGCAAGCAAGAGAAGAGGTCTAGACGACGTTGACCAGGTGGAGAGAGTTTATTTACACGATCGCGTATCTCTAACAGCTGCAAAAGTGCAGAGTCCTGTGATCCCTGAGTATAGGGGTAGTCCAGCTGCAAAATCAAGTCTCGAATTGCTTCTGGGTCAAAGTGCATGCTGTAGCCAAACACTTGGATGTTATTGATTTTCATGTAGCCCAGATTTCTTGAGGGATCAATAAATTCCAGGGGTTCGTAGTAGATGCTTTCATTGCCATTTGGACCATTTGACTTTATTCGACTCCGCAAATAGATGTGTACTGTTTCAAAAAATGTCTTCCACTTGTTGCCCAGAGTCAGTGTCCAATTATAACACTGAAGGGGTAAGTCCAGCTTAGTCCGCTCCCAGTCTGGGAAATTATTTTCATTCACAGGCATAAACCAGCTCTCAGAGTGGCTGCCCCCAAAAGGGTTGACATAAACAGCAAGAACAGGCTCTAAGGTGCTGTTTTTAGTTAGGCAGATTTGAAGAGAGAGGCCTAGTATCATATGGACCAGGCTAGACTTGTACTTGTTACTCTTAAGAGTAAGGAGCATCCGCTTGCGCCAAGAAGGATCAAACCAGTTGTTGAGGCGCATGTCATTGCTGATGAAAATTGCATGCACCTCAATTCTCCGATCTGTCTTCTGCAGTAAATACTTCATTTCCAGGTCCTGAAGGTCAGTCTCAAACCCAATGTAGTGCTCTGTTGATTCTGCCACTTCAGGCTTGCAAATCCCCTGGCTTAGCATGTATCCAGCATTACAGCTCCCACAGCGGGTACGATTGTCAGGAGCACAGCTCAGACAAGCAGAACCATCTCCAACTGTGCAGGGAAGGAACCCATGGCAGGCAACCTGGTCATTAGGGCAGGTGCATGTGTGGGTCTCTTCAGAAAAGCTTCCTAGAAGGCCATTTTCATTGCAGTAGAGAAAGGATTGGATGCGGTTGAGCCAATAGTTGGAGGACCTGCAATTTTAAAATACTACATTTTAGCACAAAGAGAGTCCTGAAAACAATAAATACAACCTTGCAATTTTTTTACCAGAAAGAGAAAGATGAAAGTGTTTTTAGTAACAGATTAAGGCACTATGAACATAACTGAAGTCAGATGACAGCATCTGCTGTCAAATAAATACACATATAAATTGCCTTTTAGCAATGCAAAACCACAAAAAAGAACTTTCCTTGTAAACTTGCACAATAGGAACATTTGGATCATGCATTTTCTCTGCATCTCTGTCAAGAAAGCCTGTCAGAGTCATTTTTTTCTGTAACTGTCTTCAGATTAACATCCTGAAATGCTAAACAGTTGAGATTTCTTTTCCTCGTACTATTTGCTCAGGGAGGTGCTTTGTATTTATCTGTGTAAGACTTTGTATCATCATGCTGTTTTGTTATGAAGATTTTTGTAATCCTGAAAGCCTTGTTGTTCCTAGTTAAATGCTTTGATTTATAGGTAGTGAGGAATGGAGTGACCAAAATGCTTACCTGGAATAGCAAGTAGGGCCCCACTAAAACAGATTCAGTCTTAATTCTTCAAATTAATTCTGACACAATAATATCATCATAGAATCACATAAAGGCTTGGGTTAGAAGGAACCTTGAAGATCACGTAGTTCCTATAACTGCTGTGGGCACAGTTCCCATATCCATATGAGAAGCCAGTGATGACTATGCTGGGTTTACTTCTCGTCTTCTGAGATGAAATTAAATGATTGTTTTAATGTTTTTCTTTTCAACTTATTTTAGTTTCACAAGAAACAATAGACAAGGTCCTAAATCACACTGTGAGAACATACTGAAACCAGTAATTTAGTCTGATGAGGTACAATTGCTAGCAGAAAGGCAATGTAAGAAACACAGTTAAATGGACATAGACAAGACAAATGTTATCTCCTTTCTTGTCTGCACTTTTCATTCCTTTTTAGTAATTCTCGCACTGCAGAGCTTAAAGAACTTGTTTTTGCTGCTGCAGAGTCTGTTCTACTGTTGCCACGTGAAAAAAATATGAAAATAAAAACCAGTACAATCATTTTAGACTCCGGTGACTCTGTTTTCTGGTTTTGGGCTTTGGAGGTTCTTCTTTTTGGTTGTTTCTATGCTATGCCCAACGCCTTTTATTTTTCTTTTGTACATACTGTCCACTAGTACTTTAATGGAAGTATATACAATAAGATATATGACTTGAACGCCTAAACAATTTGCTTCTCTGTGCTTAGTTGAAAGTTAAAATGAAGAAAAAATGCTTGGAAAGTTTACTCCTTTCCTGAATAAAAACAGTGCATCCATTCTACAAACAAATGCAATGTCACAACATAAATGTTACTCCAAAACTATGCAGAATTTTAAACCAACAGATTTCCAAGGTAGAATCAAAGTTCCCAGGTACTGTGTCTGGCTCATTTTGACAGTAATCTATGCCCACCAAGTATGCTCTGGCAGCTCATAGGAAGTGCAGTTTGGGTATGTTAACGACCTCAATTCCTCTTATGTGCTGAACCTTGCAGCCAGGCTATGTCGCCCATGGTCTGTCATATTATTGTTAGGCCTACAGTGTATGATAGCAGTCAAAACAGAGAAGACTACTGTCTGAAGGATTGAAAGTATCCTTACAAAGATCTCCTGTTGTAGCTTTGTCCTAACTCAGAATCACAGAATGGCAGAGGTTAGAAGGGATCACTGGAGGACATCTGATCAAACACTCCTGCTCAAATATGGACACCCAACACCCTATAGGTCCAAGTACCTATGTAATAACTGAAACTTACTCAGATTCCAAAAGATGTTAGATGAATATAGAAAAATGCTTTTTTGAAAAAAAAAAACAAGCAAACAACCCCTTTCCTTTAGATCTTTGGGTTATGCCATTTACTTCAGAGTACCCTTCTTTAAGATTTCACCTTATTTTGATTTGTTACCTTGGACAGGTAACCGGACAGATTTCAAGGATGTGTCACTTGCTCTTTCATCTCCAGGTTTTCTGCTTGCTAATTGGATGCTAACATTGTCTATGATTTAAGACTAGTTCGTACCACATGACTACTGTATCAAGGTGATGTGCTCATATGTCCAACAGCTAATATTGCTCAGATTTGTAACAGTGAATTTTAGCATCCTCTCTCACTTCTCCTGAAAGCAAAAGTGCTATGTCTTTGAAAAGTTATGTTATATATTAGTAGTACATTTCCAGTAATATATTTAAAAAATATTTAACATAGACCAGCTCTGAGCATACAGTTATAAATTTGAATTCAAACCAGTAGAGAAGACAATCTAAAGATTTTTTGTTTATGACAGAGCATTGACCATAGAGACTAAATCTGCTTGGATCACTCACAAAAAACATCAGCCATGTTTTGTAGTCTGTAGAACCTAAGGATACTCCTGCATTCTGCATTACATTTGCATTCTAGTCAGATGAATGTTCACTGTGCCTGAGATGCAAAGCTGAACAAAGTCATGCGATTGCATCAGTTTCTCAGCAGAGATTAGCAGCTTGGATTTTGCACTGTGCTAGTATGGACAAGAAATTTCTGTATTCCTACTGTCTTGGAGCCCAGGCAGAGATATCTTTCACCTACACACACTAGCTATGATTTTTGGAACCTGATTTTAGATATTTTCTGATAGATTTGTGAAAAGTACTTTGTTGAGGTATATATTTGTCATTGGATAGGTTTTAGCAGTGGAGAAGGGGCCTTGGTGATCAGAGGCTGCCCTGTGTGAGGAGAAAAAAGTGGCATAGAGGTAAGGACAGGTTGCAGCCACCTGCTCCTCATTCTTCTGCACTGCCTGGGGCAGGAGGAAGTAGAAAAGTTGGGAGAGAAGGCGTGAAGTTGGGTCAGGAAAAATATGTGTGTGAGAGGTATCCAGCTTGCCTTATCCTGGCTGTTCAGCTCCCATTTTCTGTGTCCTCCTGTGGACATGTCTGAGAATGGTTAGATTGGACAAGTGTGCCCTGAACACACAGGGTGAGCCAGACAGACAGAGAAGAGAGTCTGCAGAATTATTGCAGACTGATGAAGAGAGGGCAGCTGGGAGAGCAGCAAATAAATTTTCTTGGTCCACAGAGGAGAGGGAAGGAGGGAGACCTAGTGAGGAAGATGATACTGTTGGAAGAGGAGGATTTTAAGTTGCTGGAATAAGTTTTTTGAAGTCAACAAAATTAATGCACAGGTAAATGTTGATTGGACTTGAGTAAATCCTATCTCTAGGCACACAGTTTTTAGAACTTTTTTCCTTATTAAAGATCTAATCTACTACTTCTGTTATGATGACAAGCAAAATGTTATTACTGTTATTATGTTCTGTTATTATGACAAAAAAAAAAAAAGACACTTTTATTCTTTTAATATTTAATGAGCCTACCCTCCTTTTTCTACTAAGGGATAGAATAAGAAGTCTAAAAATCTTCATAAAATTACAGAGCTGAATGAAACTTTAGCTGCAAATTTATAACTTAAAATGTAGTTTTTAAAACAACTATATCTTTGCTCAAGAGAAACAAGAACTTTAAGACAGAGAGACCTTTTTTTTCCTAACTAAAATTAAAAACAACAACCTTCTAACACTTTTACTTCATTTTGATTTTGTTTACCTTGTTTTAACAGATGAATTTCAAGAAGTTCTAATTGCATTTTTCTCCAGTCAGTTTACATGCAGAAATTCTTTTTTTAAAAAAAAAAGAAACTGCTTAATTTGATCATTTGTTTTGTATTGTTTTGTTTTTAATTCATCATTAAAGTGCATTAAGTGCATTACTGCACTTTCTAAAGGTATTGCTTTTTCTCAAGTAAATTAAGAAAATTAAGTGAAAACAAACAAAATGTCAGGAATGCCTACTTTATGTGAGCCACTTGTCCTTAATTAGAAGAATAACAAGAAGAAAACAGGTAACAATTTTAAACTGGAAGAGGGTAGATTTTTATTAGGTATAAGGAAGCAAGTATCTCCTAAAAAGTTGGTGAGGCACTGGAATACGTTGCCCAGAGAAGTTGTAGATGTTCCATCCCTGGAAATATTCAAGGCTATTGATCAGTCTGAGGTGTCACTGCCCATGGTAGGTGGTTGGACTAGATGAAGTTGAAAAGTTCTTTCCAACCCAAATCATTCTATGACTTTTAAGTATCATGCCTTCTACAGTTTCATGATTTATAGTTCTGCCCCTCCTCAATTTCTATAGCCAATAGAAGCAAATTGTGTCTCTAATACCTAAAAAGAAGACAAACTTCTCTTCCTGAGTGATGTATAAGCCATTGGCTTTCCCAGTCCCATTAGAAGATTTGGCTACTTTTTCTAGTCCAATCTATGCTAACACCAGAATTTGAGGTACACTGAGCTGTTTAATATCCTCCACAAGTTTGACTGAAAACTTCAAACAGATAATTGACCACAGGTCAATAATTACATCTATACTACACCACATAGTTTTGAAAACATAGTTGAAATAAGAAAGTCCTCAAGGAATATATATAAAAACATATCAGATATCTTTTTGGAATTTAATGGAATTCTGTTGGGTTTTTTCCTCTTCGAACTTACCATGGCCTCCAGACAGTAGTAACATGTGGGTATATTTTTTGAATCTTGGTGCACCTAGCATTAGACAAAATCTCACTATCTTCTACATCATTATTTCATGAGACTTCCCTTTTCTACTAAATCAGATCTAATTATTCTTTAATTTTCTATATTAGATGACTCAACTAGTGCTTGATTGTTTACTAGTCTATGCAAATTTGAGTTTATTGCTCGTAATTCATGCCTTTCATTTTTTTGCCATATTCAAAATCTACTACTTAGTCTGTAACCAGAAAGTAAGAAAAATGCTTATTGAATCTGTCATAAATCTTCAATGCACCTTTCCATTCTTTCATTTTTTCAAAGTTGGATTGATATCTATGGTCTACAGTAGTCACTAGGAAAAGATCCTCTTCAGTTTCATAAGGTAGGATCTGAATCTCTGACTTTAACCTCCTCAGATCTGTATTAATGACAGTAATAGGCTTTGCTCAAAATTTAGTGTACTTTTAGTTTTTCTCTTCAGGTTTATTAAGTTAGTTAGTTAGTTAGTTAGTTAATTAGTACATTACTCATATCCTTACTAAACAATTCTGTATACAGTCCCAGTGTCCTTTTACCTTTAATTTGTTCTATTTAATCAGTTATATTCTCAATGTGTTAATGAAGGACTAATTAGAAAGCTAAGAAGCTACTTATCTTAGCAGTTGCTACTTGCATACATATACTAATAAATAAATGAATACAATGAGTATCTGGGGGAGGATTGAAAGGGCTCACCAATTATCCTTTTAATGAGACTGTAAACAATATTATTTGATTTGAGAAATTAAATTTACTGGCCTGATGTGCTTGTTTTTCAAACACTGAGCTGTAGAACTTCGCAGTTTCGAACAGAATGAGACAATAAAAATATTCCTATTCCAATAAGCTTTAAATCAAAATCTGATGCCCGAAATATCCATGCTTTCACGATCATACAATATTATGTGATAAGCTATTATCCAAAGATATTTTAGTGAATAGTAGACTTGATATCATAATTCTATTGTTGCATTAAAGTAATATTTAATTCAAAGAAAACAATCAGTCATAGTATAGGATACCGCATATCAAATTATATGATTAATTAGAGCTCCCTCAAAGTTTCTTAGAATTTCTCTGTAACTTTTTTTCTTGATTAATACAGAGTTGTGGAAATAAACCTTTCAAAATACAATACAAAGTCACAAAAGAGCTGTTCAATTGAGGCTGAAATTTCTAAGTAAACATAAATGTTACTGATTTCTTCCCAGCTGAATTATTGTCCTTACAAGAAATAGACCACCAACCTTCTGCTTATGCAGAGTATAGCACTGAGCAAGATAACCCATAAAAATTACAAACAACTGTAAACGTTTCAGTTATAATTATTCTAGGGTTTCAGTTTCATTCTTGACTACAAAGAGTTTCTGATCACCTAAACCAACATATCTGTCTAATACTATTTAATTATTTTGACCATATTCATCCGTATGAAAAGATGTCATCTTGTGTGAAAATATTTCACAAGTCTTTTACAATTTTAAAAATTTGCAGGGAAAGAGATTTCTATTTAATTATGATTTAATAACAGGCACAGCCAATTGAAGGAGTAAATTGCATTTTCTTAAATTTAACCCTTTTGATTAAAGAAGAAAATCAGGCTGTTGCTGGATGATCAAGATCTTTTGTGGGTAAACCTCCTGTTGCATAGATTGCAGCAAAGGGTTAGCTACCATACTTTGAGCTAAAATATTTACAGGGCAAAGCCTGCCATATAATCTCACATTTACACAACCATGGTAAAAAAAATATATAATTCTACTGATGTTAAATCGGATTATTAGAGAATCCTTATCTGATAAGAAATAGAAATAGAAATCTTAATTGTTTTTGTACATGAAGGAATTCCATCTGAAGTTGCACTCCATTGCCTTTTTATGAAGTACTCTCTAATTCTTAATTCTAATGTGTCTTAAAAATATTTTCTATTTTTATTCATCTATGCAATAGCTTTACCTTAAAAAAAAAATAGATTTTTGGAACATTAGCAATTGGAAGTTAAAATAAAAAATTTAACAACAACTCTTATTCAAGACACAATAGCATTTAACATAAGAACAAAGCAGTATGGTCATCTTATATAATAGCTACAGCAAGTACTTAATCATGATATGACACTTTTACCTCCCTCTCTGCCTCACTAAGTGCTTAACATCTGTTGTACATCAGATGGTTCAGTAGCAGATGATGAGTACTCAGTGAGGCAGATGCTATGTAAAAAAAGTGAAGACAATTTAACAGGAAGTGTATAGGCATTAAAATACCCATTACCTATTTTTCCCTTCTCTGGAGATTGAGTCCAGTATAAATCTTCAAGACAGGAACATCAAAAGCAAAAGCACTTACAAGCCTCTTTAAAATGTCCTATTCTTGATCTTGTGGGATCGCCTCTTGGGAAGGACAAATAAGAATCAAAGTACTGAGTTTCTTTGCTGAGGTTCATAACAGGATCATTAATTGTTGCCAAATTTGTTAATGGTCTTTATGTGAATGTACTTTTCTTCTGGGAGTCAGAGTAAAACTACAGACCTGACAGTTGTCAGAAGGATGTCAAATGACTGACTAGAAGACTGAGTGTTTTTAGCTTATTCAGCCTCACAAAAAGCAGTACTATAAGCGCTGCTCCAATAAACATGCCTGCAATTATTTGATTACAGCTCATGTTACAGATTTGTCAGTGAGACTTTCAGTGACAGCTGCAACTCTGGCTCAAAAAGATCATAAATGGGAGCAATGGAGATGTCCTGAGTCTACACCTTACAATTTCATAGCTGGCTCCACCTGAGACGGATGTTTTAAAGGTCTTCTAAAGGTCCACTCCAACTACATAGATGATGGTGAAAACAAGGTTTTTTCATACTGTATATTTATCTCAGAGCATCCTGGGAGGTGGAGAAGGAGTGTGATACTTTTCTGAATGTACATAATGGAAAGAATAGCTTCTAATTAGAAAGTAACCTTTGCTAAAATTCCGTGATACAGTGCAGAAAAAGAGTATTAATTACATGTGAAAATTCGACATGTAATATTTTTACCATATGCAAAAATTGTTTTCAAAAAGAGGATGTGGGAATTAAAAAAAATATAATTTCATTTGAGACCTATGTATACTGACTACACTATGGGAAAAGATTTGAGGTACCAGGAGGATAATTCTGCATTTAGCATTAATAACAACTGAATCTACTTTGATTTATTAAAGTAAAATACCATCTTCTCCATTCTTAATCACATCTAAGAGTAATCTTTGCAGATCCCCCCGCTCTTGTGCCACCATTCTGCAGCTTTTGCTGAAGCAGTGACTGGTACAATATATTTTAAAAGCAATAATGGAAGTCAATTCTGAATTCCAGATAGTCTGTAATATAAGATGTAGAGGAAATAAGCTCCAATAGAAAAATTCATAGACCTCTCGCACCTTGTAGAACAAAACTGTCAAGATATTCCATGCAATAAAATATTTTGACATTGAAAATATATTTTTAATCGTTTAGATTAAGTTGATTGACCTTCATCTGAGGAGAGGCAGCTGCTAGCTAAGCTCTCATAACATCTTATGAATATCTTATTAGACTCCTGTCATCGTTTTATTGATTAAACAAAGCCACATCCAATTTGACAATCACCTTAAAATTCCTGAAACTCTCCTTCTACAAAGCAAACCTTTTAGCAATGACTTTTGAATGCTTTTTCTTTTGTTTCAAGTAAAAGGATGATTGTGACAACACAACTAGAAGAAGTTGGAGCTTGATCTCTGAGTTAATGCATACATTAAGTTATTTAACTTTTAAAAAATATTTAGGGCTTATTGATTTTTTTTCTGTATATAAAGGCTGTATTGTGCTTAATTTTTAGAGGATCTTTCCAGCATGTTTTGTATTTATTCTCAAAAATTTGCAGGTTTAACTACAATAATGTTGCACCTCATTTACTCTTGTAGCAAAAAATTTCTAATCTGAAGCACCTCCAAGCAAATAATAGTCACATACAAATCATTTTAAGATAACATATCCATTGTTTTTTTGTCATGGCTATAATCATAATGACCACTGAGATAAGGTGGAATCAGAATCAAGTTGCTTTGTAGTTCCAGCTACTTATTAAAAAAGCTTCAAATCAGAGACAAGCTTTGAAATCTTTTACTAAATGATGATCCATAGCTCATAAATAATGATTGATAGTACAGCAGGGACAAAGGAAATACCAGTCACATGAATCAATTGTGTCAAAAAGCAGAATGAAAGAGGAAGTAGAGGTGCTAGAAAAAATAACATTTCTAATGTGCAGGAGGAAGAAAGATGTTACGAAAATTATAATAATACAGAAGATACAAAATCACACCCGTTTCTTAAGGCCACTCATCTCTACATATATGTGTACTTGTTTTTGCAGTGTTAGGTGGTTATAAAATTCATCTTAGGCCACAGATTATCCATCAATTCCTTTGGCTTTAACAGGCTTTACCAGATGCATATATTAAAATAAATTTTAAAAAAAAAAGCTAACCTGAAAGTTTTAGTGATTTTTCTGATTGACAGGCATCTTTAAAACACTAGAAAAATAACTGTCAAGTTTATTATAACACAATCAATCTTCTCATGTCAAGAACAGGAAAAAGGCATGAAATTGGACAAACTGCTAATAGGCTCCCCACTATTTTTACAGAGAAAATGAAATAAGAACATAAGAAGCTGATATTTCCAGAACCGTACACACTGTAGAGGCTCATGCACTAGCATGAGACTCACCTAATGAGATGACAACAGAAAAAATGTCTCTGTGCATATATGAATGCTTAGATTTGAAAACAGTATGATTAGTGTTGCTCTGTATCATTACTTAACAGCTTCAAATTGCTATAGCTCAAGCCATGGCAGGTCTTTGCTTTGTATAGAGCTATCTATAAGATAGATATAGAAATGAATAAACTGAATGGAGGAACCATTGATTTACAAAATGGAGGGAAAAATTAGATTTTGAAGTTAAAGATATACCACCTAATAATGTTTGTTGGAAGAGGAAAAGTAGTTAATTTAGGGGTATCTCTGGATCTGAAGTTACACAGAGAAATGAAACAATTGCAATATAATTATGAGGACAAGGGTTCCTCAGATTATTTTAATATGCTGACATAAACCTAATTTGAATACTTAATTTATGAGAGGAAGTGAGAAAGTAGGGGCTGCTAAAACCAACTGGATTCCCCTATCAACATACATCCCAAGGCCTGATGCTCAACTGGAAGACAGTGTAAGATGTAGCTATAAATTCCACGTTTGCAATAACAAGACCACAGAATCACAGGGGTTGGAAGGGACCTCAAGAGATCATCAAGCCCACTCCACAGCTAAAGCAGGTACCCTACAACAAGTCACACAAGTAGATGTCCAGACTGCTCTTGAATATCTCCGTAGAAAAAGACTCCACAACCTCTCTGGGCAACCTTTTCCAGTGTTCCATCACCCTTACCATAAAGAATTTCTTCCTCATGTTAGTATGGATCTTCCTATGTACAAGTTTTAGGTCATTACTCCTTGTCCTATCATGCACACCACCAAGAAGAGCCTGGCCTCATCTATTTGCCTCCCACCTCCCTTTAGATATTTATCTACATTTATCAGATCCCCTCTCAGTCTTATTTTCCCCAGGCTGAACAGACCCAGGTTACTCAGCCTTTCCTCATATGCAAGATGCTGTAGGCCCTCTATCATCTTTGTGGCCCTCCACCGGACTCCTTCTAGGAGATCCCTGTCTTTTTTGAACTGGGGAGACCAGAACTGGACACAGTAGTCTAAATGTAGCCTCACCAGGGCAGAGTAGAGGCGCCACGCTCTTTTTACTGTACTTCAGGATACCACTGGCCCTCTTGGCCACAAGGGCATACTGATGGCTCATGACCAACCTGTTGTCTACTAGGACCCCCAGGTTCTTCTCTGCAGAGCTCATCTCCAGCAGATCATCTCCTAACGTGTACTGATGCCTGTGGTTGTTCCTCCCCTGTGCAAGACTCTACACTTGCTCTTGTTAAACCTCATCAGATTCTTCTCTGCCCAGCTCTCCAGTCTATCCAGGTCTTCTTGAATGGCAGCACAGCTTTCTGGTGTGTCAGCCACTCCTGCCAACTTTGTATAATCAACAAACTTGCTGAGAGTGGACTCTATCCCTTCATCCAGATTGCTGATGAAGATCTTGAACAAGACTGCTAGTTACAGGCCTCCAACCAGACTCTGCACCACTGATGACCACCCTCTGAGCTCTGCCAGTCAACCAGTTCTTAACCCACCTCACTGTCCACTCATCTATCCCACGCTTCCTAAGTTTCGTTACAAGGATGCTGTGGGAGATGTCAAACACCTTGCTGAAGTCAAGAATGCAGTATCCACTGCTCTCCCCTCATCTTCCCAGCCAGTCATGACATCATAGAAGGCTATCAGGTTGATCAAGCGTGATTTCCCCTTGGTGAATCCATGTTGACTACTCCTGATAACCTTCTTCTCTTTTGATTGATTGGAGAGGGTATCCAGAACAAGTGGTTCTGTCACCTTTCCAGGGATGAAGGTGAGGCAAACTAGCTTGTAATTTCCTGAATCCTCCTTCTTGACCTTTTTGAAGACTGAAGAGACATTGGCTATCCTTGAGTCTTCAGGCACCTCTCCTACTTGCTAAGACCTTTCAAAGATGATAGCAAGCAGCAGCTCTAGTTTGAATTGAAAACTCTGGAATTCTAGAATAAAAAGTAGCCTTGAATGAAAATTCTTGAGATGTAGTGCAGCAGATCACAAGCTATCAAAGAAGTGTATACAATCACAGTACTTTGCTGTATGTTTTAAGGTATTTAGGATAAGAGGGAGCAGCAGCCATGTTCTTGCAGTCTTATTCAAAACATGAATACAACAGAAAGGTCAGAGACAGAAGATCATTTCAGAACTGGAAGTTTTCAGGCAGTTGCTGAGGTAAATAAAAGTAATGTGAAAGGGTAATCGATGAAGTGTCTCTAAACCACGCTAAAGACAAACTAAAGTAAAACAAAAAGCTTGCATCCAAAGTTATAGTAGTGGTGAGGGGTAGATTTGAGTATGAGAAGAGATTTAGTGGCAGAAACATCATGCTTCTACTGAGTGGCTTTCTGGAATTGAGTCTCTTTAATACAAGCAAAACTGACTACGGTAAAAGACAGTTACAGAAAACAAGACCATTATAACACCTGTAGAACTAACAAGATCATTACAGTACCCTGCTTTCATACTGACTACATACTCTATTCCTAGTTTCGGTGTTCTTATTCCTAGATAAGATTACTTGAAAATAAAATAAAATCAATAAATAAATAGAAATTCTCTTTCAATTCCTGCAAAACTAGTTATAGCTATAATTATGGAGGTAGGCTTAGAGAAAATCTGAGTCCTCGTACTGGCTTACCACCTTTCTGGATGAACATGACTATACCCTACAAATATTGCTTTTCTCCTTTGATGGTGATCTTAATTTTTTTGGCACTCTTTGCCTATTTGAATTATAAATTTGGGTGTCTATAGATTCTACTGTAATATAAAGAGCAATAATCTGTCACTTTTTTCCATTATGTAGAACTGGAGTTATTACAACAAAGCAAGAATTTCCTGCTGAAGAGTAATGATTTTAATTAAAGAATACAAAACTCAATTCTGTATCCATACCTCATATATTATATATTAAAAAAACCAACAGAGTTTAATGTGTTTTTTCCCTCTCACATTTTAATAATAATTGAAAACAAAATAAATTTATTTAAGCAAACCCTCAGTTTTAATGTAGGCACAAAATACTTTATAGAAGAAGAGAGGTTGTTTTTTTTTCTGTCATTATATGCTCTATAAATGTAGCATCATGCTGGTTAAACAAATTATTTATGTATTTCATATGATAATGTATAATTCTTATAGAAAGTTGTCACTTCTGTATTAATGTAAATGGCCATATGTTGCATGTAGATATTATAATATAGAAATTATGTATTACATATATAATGTATATTATGCAATAAAATATTATGTAATATGAAAGACAGTAATAACTAATAATGATTACTAATAAATTTCAAGTAACTATACCTTAAACTTCTTTGTCTGTATTAAAAACTAAAAAGGATACTGAAATGCAATATCCTGAATGAACTGTTGTCCCCTCAGAATTTATTCTGGCAGAACAAAATCATTATATATACTTGTTGCACATGCTACTTTAACTCCTGTGCAATAGTTTGTAATTGTCAAAAATTGTTAGGGTAGTGGTCAGAGCCCTAAGCCTGTTAGTGTTCAAGAAACATCCTTATGGAACCAGGAGTTGAACTTAATGTTCCACATAGGTCCTTTCCAACTCATTTTTTTCTACGATTCTTTGGTTTTGTTTGTTTTACAAAACAAGAGTGGGTCAATCTTTTTTGTTCATTGTATTTGCTGCACCAGCATGTTAGCTGTCAAAGAAAATCATGGATGTGGGACTGTGTTAATAACCTCCTCCTGAGAGGAAGAGTAATCAACCATAAATCATAATCTGAAGGGACTACTTTTGATGAAAGAAGAATGTATTACTTCTACTAAACTGTGTATAATGTTTCTAGATACTCAATCTCATTCTGCTGAGTTGATCTCTCTACTCATTATTATGTATTTGTATTTATCATAATATCAAAGGGGAGAAAGAAAATCTCCCCATTCAGAAGAGCTTCCTTAACACTCTGCAATTTTTATCCAAGTGAATATGGTCCAATTCATTTTAGGGCCTTTTGATTTCCTGCTTGATAAAACTAACATGTTTCTACTTAAAGGGATACAGAACTCCAGAGTAACTGCATGTACTACATGCTTATGTATAGCTGTGAAATGGTTCTTCTGTTAAATGGGGTTTGGAATATAGAATTGTACTGAAATACAAGGAGCTTTCTTATTTCTAGAGAGCTACCTGCACAGATACTGATTCACAACCTGCAGAAAAATGCAGTGCTGTTCTTAGTTATTACAGAAAGAAATGGTAGTTATGGCAACTTTCTGTCCCTTGTTTGATGCATTTTTATGACATCTTGGAATTTACATGCAGAGTAAATAGCTGATTTTTACCTTGTAAAAGATTGAACAAGTCCTGCAGTTCAGGATCCTTGCACTTTTAACTAGTTAAGCTCAAAAAAGATTGTTAAATTTTAAGATTGCAAATCTTGTGTAACATTGCAAACATTGCAAATGTTGTGTAACAAATAATTTCACCGTGATAGTTTTAAAATGTTTGATTAGTAGAATGCTAGCACTACCAAGATATCTCAAAAAGGTTTCCATCTATTCTTCTCAACACCCTATAAATGCTACTCTACCTTCTATTTTGTTTATAATCAAAGTGACAACAGAAAAAAACACCAAGACAGTGTCAGTAGAGAAGATGACTGTCTTCCTCAAGAGGCTTTGTGTTGAAGAGTTTTCAACCTAAGTAGACTAAAAGGAAAAGAAATGGAGTGTAGGATATGCCCACAAAGGTTTTAGAGATGTAGTGAGGGAATGATGAGGACTGCAGGTGGATAACTGCAGAACTAGATGAAGTGCAAGTCTGGAGCCTTAATATTCCTTCTGTCTTGCCAAGGATTTCTTACTTTGCATAGTGAATACCACTGAATAATGAGGAATGGACACAAAAATAGCCCTAATGTCCTCAGGCATCCATATCACTTATTATTTCTACTGTTTATCCAATACACAGCCTGTCTACATGCACTTCCAGGTCTCCCTTATTTGCATTTTGGTAGATAAGGCAACAGCATTTATATTAAAGGACCATTTACACTTGTAGAGGGTTTGCTTGGATCTCTTTCAGACTGCTTACTATGGCACTTCCATTCAATGCATTAATGCCTTTTCCCATGTTCCTGGCTGCTACCATTCCATGGTGCTTTTGATTGACAGCAAAGGCAAGCAGACTTGTCACTGGGAAGGTAAGCAGGGCACTAACACAAACACTCTCAACTTGATGAGTAATTACATTGCCTCTGCAACATAATCGGTCTCTGCTGGCAAAAGGATTGAGAAGCCCAAATCCACACGTAATCCAGTGATTTTCACAAGGCATCTTACAGCTAGAGCTGATATTAGCAGGAAGTTTAAGAAAAATTGTCCCTGCTCAAATTTTGTCTATTTGGCTGTTTTTTGATGTTAACTCTATGCAGTCAAACACTCAGAAAGACAAACTGCAGATGGTATAAGTAATGAAAATTAATATTAGATTTATATCTGGCAGGAGTTTCATGATCAGTGCTGCTTACTGCAGTATCATTGTCATGCATTACTATTACCTTATTAAATGCATATTACTTTCTTGATCTATTTATCTCTCTGTGGACTCACTCAGAAAATGATGGCTTTGGGGAAAAGGCTCCCTTTACCTTCAGAGCACTCATGATCAATGACTTACAAATTTTTAATACCAGCTTAAAGCCCTGTGAGAAACTGCATACCTGACTAGAGGCTGGAACTCAGTGATATAATCTTAGAAGTATTATCTGTACTTGCAAATTATCCATATTTATTCAAATGTAACTCTTCAGAATTATTTTAATGCCACCTAGCAGCTTCCACTGACTGTTTTTATTTTCTATGGAAACCAATTCAATTGTTCTTCACATAGGATATTTTTCTACGTGAACTAGCTGTCCACATACGGATGCTTGAACTCTTAAATAAGAGTTCACCCTTCACCCCAGAAACAAAGGAATTAGGTGTTGTAAGACTATTTAAATTCCCAGGATCAGGTGACTGAGTGAGAAAATTTGAAACTTCAAAGAGCTATGTGTAATCTCCAGCGTATCTTAGTATAAACTGCAGTTTTTAGGATTGCAACAATTTCCTAACCTCCATATGAAGGCAATATTAGGGCAAAAATAACCGTCATAAAGAGAAGAGGAAATGGCATCTCAGTTGCCCTGGGAAGAAGCCTCACTTACAGTTATTCTTTTTTGTGCAGACTGATCTTTTTTTCCTACTGATACTACTTAAAATGTCCCACTGAGCTTAAATGTGGCTGTCAAGCAGGCTGCTTTATAGACACTTTCAATTTTGAGCATTTTTATATGGTTTATAGGTGTTTGGTTTTTTTTCAGTTCACAATGTGCACCATGAAAAAATGACCATGCTTTGTTAGTCAGCTTGTATTCAGATAATGCTGTTCAGGACTTGAGACATATTCTCACTTGAACAAGTTTAAAAGCAATGTCTGTAATGTAATGCCAGTATGCAACCTCCAGTATGCACCTCCACCCCAAATCAAGGTACATATCCTTCAGGTAATCCTAGAGCCAGGTGTGATTCTCAAGTGCATGAACAGAAGGCAAAAACCAGTAAGGCTGATTGATTCCTGACAGGCTGCTTAGGTAGCTGATCCCCATGCCCTTTGCTAAAGCACGAATCATTACTTAAAGACAATTTAGGGACAGAACTACCAAATTTCAGACAAAATGGGATCAAGATGAAGGACAGATGAACAAAAAAGGAAAATGCCCTCTCCAAAAGCTTCAACTTGGCAGTGTTGTATCAAAAAGAAATATTATCTTTTATGAGTTTTCATAGTGTTCTGTGGAAAATTACTATATTTACAATGTCAGTAAGCATTCTTTTTTCTTCTTCTTAATCTTTTGTTTTCTGTTTGCCATTCACATGCTATTTCTTTCAAAAACAGTTACAATATCTTACATAAATATAGAGTTAATTATGACCAGCATAACAGTGACGAGGTCTTCCTTTGAATATCAGTTGAACACTGCTAATCAACAGATTATCCATAAGCTTTTTTTCCAGGGAAACGCTGCAAATATTGAGAAATGTGTTTCATTTCCATTGCATTAAGTCTAGTTCTACACCCAATGCAAAAATGAAATAGTTTCCTTTTCTGGAGGGAGGGTGGAAACAGTATGTTGTCCTTGGTTCAGATGGAAGGGATGGATTTTAATCCATCGGCAATTTTTATCAATGAGAAATGATACATGGATAAGGCTTTCTGCCTCCAAAGTATACTCTACCAGAGATCCAAAGATATCTCCAAGTGTCACATGATGCCACATCAGAATCAACTCAGGCTTACTACTTCATTATAACTTTCATCCCCTTGCTTTTTCTTATCAACTGCCAACATTACAAAAACAACAAAAGAAAAGAAAGCAACTGACGTTCAGAAATGAAAAAATTTAAATGCCCCTAGGCCAAGGATTTCCCTGTATTGCATAAATGCACTGGGAGCCACCTTTTATCTGCCTTTTCCTGCAGCCAGTTCTTTCATTTGCACTGAATGGCTCATGAATGGCTCAAATTTCAGACTTTTTCAGTCTGTGTTGAGTAATGTTGGATATATTAGTCACCCATATAGCAAGCTTTCAGAATCTTTTATATAATGGCCTTTGAGCTCATCTTTAGAAATAAGCAGCTCCTCTAATCAGGTTCCACTACAACAGAAGTGATTTGTGAAATGCTTGTTTCAGACACTTCTCATGATTCTCCTGTTTTACAACCAGAGCTGAGCAGGCTCTGAGCAGTGAATCTAATTTAGTGCATGAGCAGCACCTGTTGTGTTCAGTACGACAATAACTTACAAATAATTTTTTAGAGGAGTATGCATACTACATTCAACAGCTCAGGAAGTCCTTCCCAATTAAAAACAGATTGTCCTTAATAGAATCTATAAATGTGAACTAGAGTATCTGTGCTATTTTCTTTTGCAAGATTTTTTTCTCCTTTGCAGCAAATTTACCCCAACTGTTTCTCCTTTATTGTCCTGATAAGATAGCAAATTCCATTTCCTGCCATCTGTTGCTAAATTTGCAATTTTCTACAAGATCAGTATGTATGTGCAGGGGTTTTTTTCTGCTTTTTTTTTTTAAGATGACTTCCTATAGATAAGCAAAATGATTGTTCCATTTTTTACTTAGTAAACCCTATCTGATGGTTTGATTAAAAAAAAACATGCTGAAGATCTGTTCCTACATTTTAAGGGGATTTGCTGGTTATGAAAAAAAAAATTCCAATTTCGTTCATCTCCTGAAAAGAGCAGTCTATTTCTTTTAAGATGTTATCATTTCTAAAGCTTGTTTTTTTTTTATTCAACTTGAAAATGCTCAATTGCATTCACTATTAACTGTCTATAGAGTCATAGAATCATAGAAAGGTTTGGGTTGGAAGAGACCTTTAAGATCATCTAGTTCCCACTCCCTGCTATGTCTGTTATCAATTGAACATTCCTTCAAATAACAAAACAAAACAAAAACAAAAACAAAAAAAAGAGTATACTGGTCACCACTTTGCTGGAGCACTGTTACAGTTACTACGATCCCTTGTACAGTTATGTTTGCTGTTTCTGTTTTCTTTTATTCCTAAATCTCCACTTGAATATTTGAAATTGCTTGTTGCTTTTTGAATGCTGAAAGAAGTACTATGAAAGTCTCTCTAATAATATGAACAATATATATGAACAGAATATATATGAAAAGAACAATAATATGAACAGAAAGTTTAAAGGAGAAGGCAGAAAGAGTGAATAACAGTGAATAAAAATATAATAGTCAAAATAACACTGAAAGGATGGAAAAAAAACATAGTCATATGTAGGCACAGGGAAGTTCTCAAAAATGTTTGCCCAAAACGAGTTAGTAGATGAGATGGTAAGGATAAATCTCCACAATTATTTTCTGCTTCTGGAACTTCCAGTGATTATGATTTCTCACTGTGGGCCTCATAATGAAACGATCTTGTCTGGTTTTGTCTGCCTGTTGCATGTTTTCCCACTCAGCTTCTGAAGAAAGAAAAACTTATATAGCAGTGTTGCCTATCAGTTCTATCTTCTGTTCCTCCATTGCCAACAACTTTTAGAATTGTTGAGCTAATATAAATATTTGACAAAAGAACAGAAATTAAAAAAAAAAAAAAGTTGAGTTCCTTTGTGTTTTATGAAAAGAAGAAATACCCATTGGTGATTCTATTAAGTTGCAGAGTGAGCCCAAATATTAAATCAATTCACATGGAAATTCAACCATGAGAGTCTAATTTTTAGGGAAATGGGACTCACTAGTTTAACCTCTTATGGAGTTATTTTAGATTGTTTTTCTACTATCTTTTCTTTTAGGCTACTTAAAAAAAACTACTTAAAAAATTATAAGATTTCTGGGAAATAAAAATAAGAAAAAAGAAATATAAGGGGAAATCTGATTTACGGATGCTGTCATTTTTTTGTTTGCTTGTTTTTGTTTGTTTGTTTTGAATTTCTTTAATAGATCTATGAACACTGGTCAGACTAAAGCCAAAACAGTCTCTCTGAAGTCATTAAGATATACTATCATTCTCCTAGTTTAATGCATTTATTATGGATTAAAAATGACCATGTGAAAATGCTACTCCTTGCTCATGACAATAACTTGCTTCTTCTTCCGTACAGAATAATCAGCATTCAGAAAGTTCAGACACTTGTCACCCCTATGCTCATCAATGAGTGCTGCTCCGAACATAATGCCTTCTATTTTATTATTTTGACCTATAGCCTAAGAAGTGGATGTTGGCATTATTTTTTGGAGCAACCTAAGTACTTATCACTGGATGTCAAGGAAGAGCAACAGTCAAACTCATAGCAACAGTCAGTATGCTAAGCTGAACCAGGTAAAGATATTTTCAGTTAAAGGCTGTTCCTTAAAGCAGCATTTCAGGGTTTGAGCAAATGGAGTGAAAACTATTATTTAAATGTAATATCTAAAAGATAAGGAACAAGAGTATTTTTTAGCCCTAAATAGACTTTATTAATATCTGTTCACCCTTTTTTTTTTCATTGTGAAGATGTTTTTGACATCTTAGTGCATTTGCATTACTCTTGGCTGTTAGGGATTCATCAGCTGTTATTATTCTTTTTTTTTTCCTGACCTGTCAAAATATTTCTTATTAGACTTAATTTTCTCCTAGCAGGATCCATGTTTGTAAGTACCTGGGGAGCACAAAAGTGACACTGCAGTAATATATTGAAACTGCTAACAACAATTTTCAGTATGTGACTTTAGTTCAAGCACACAGTCATTGCTTGTAGCTAAAAATATAGAGATATCATATTCATATCACTTGCATATGAATAAAATAAACGAACAAAGTTAACTTAATAGAAAACTACAGTTTTTACAATACATAATATATTTTTTCTTATTTGTTCACTAACAACATATCAATGGCAAGGATTAAGGGAAGGTAGTGTCTTAGACATGCATACCGAAAAGCATTACAGTTCAGGAATGTGCATATAATAAATAAATGTTATTTTTCTCTTACTGAAAAAAAGGCTCAAATTCTTCTAAAAAAGTTTTATTTGTATATAGGAACTTTAGAAAATTGTCACTTATTCTGTCATTCACTTCCATTGGACCCATATCTTTTTGATACTTGGCAGGTTGTTCTTGAAATAATTTAAAAGAAAGTGTTACATGTCGTTAAAGGTAAGCTTATACTGCCTTACAAATTACACAAAAAAGGAATGAGTGAGAACCTGGGGCAATAACACATTTATCTTCTTGTCACTCAACTGGTTATAAAAAATAAGATATTTGGGAAAAAAAAAAAAGATTGTTAATCAAGGAAAAATTCATTTGTTATACAAGTGAGTGTCTGTCTCCTGCTGTCTCCTGCTGTCAGCAAGTTGATATAAATTGGATATATTTTATTTGTTGTTATTGTCAGTCACTTTGTTATTTCCAAAGCATTTCACATTCTATGGTTAATATCATAAATATGCTTTTAATGTTGAGAACATCATGATTTCATAGCAATTGATTTTCCAAAAGTTCTGATTAGTAGAAAATATTCAAAGGAAAAATACCTGGAGTGGCTGAGAGATAGAAACCATAAACCGAGGAGTAGGCACAGACCAAGACAAAATATTTCTTGAAATCAGTGGGTATCTTCCAGCTGATGCCAGCAGCCCATTAAATGTATCTCCTTTGTGAGTAAGATTTCAAATGACACATGACAGCAATCCTAATTCCAGTTGAGTTTTAGCAGAATTTAGATGGTTGTAAACATTTTTCTTGCAATTAAAAGTGGATAAAAAATGGAAAGTCAAATGCCCTTTTTATTCAGAGTTGTTAGTATGCTCTTTGTTGCTGTTCAGGGTACTTGGGTGCTTGTGCATAGGTCCTATAACGGCTGCCCTACATGCAAGCGTACTGCTAGTGATACTTGGAGCACTCTGTGTCACCTTGTCACTTGATCCTTGAAAGAACACTGGCACTTTCTTCACAGTGTAGCCATGGCTTTGCAGTTGATCCCTTCCCCATCTGGCACTTGGAACAGTAGTTCCCAGCATCCATCTGCCCCCAGGCCCAGGAGTGTTACTAACATCTCCTCGGTCTACTTGGGCCACAGAAGTCAAGAAAATATTCCTTTCCTGTGCTCACATGCAGAGCCAAATAGTTACATCTCTTCCAGCATTTGTATGACATCAATGTCTACTAAACACTCTTATAGAGTTTTATACTCCTCATCTTCCTTGAAGGTGAATGTGACTGAGGAGGGCTGAGTCAAATAGTTCTTGTTAGAATGCGGGAGCTGTTAAGACTCCAATGATATTTTAGCTATTCAGAAGTGCTATACAACAGTAATCTACTTTTATGGGAGTTTGGAAGATTAATATACAATAACATAATCGCCAGCTGTGCTGTTACATGCAAAGCTATCCCATTAATCACACTCAGTTTTCCTTTACATCTTAACAGTATGCAAAGTGTTTCTGCCATTCTGGTGCCTTAATACCAGAAGCTGCACACCTTAACTGCTTTTTAAAAGCTATCTTCTCAAGAAATTAAGCACTCAATCTTTTCCTCTACTCCGGTGGAAAAGTTAATTCAGCACTTTCTGATGTCAACAACATACTCAGAACAGCCTAGAAGTCTAGGCATGCAAATGAAACCTCACATGTATGCCAGCTTCCATACTTGAACAGAAAGTGTTAATCAAATTAAAAATAAGTTCTACGATTCTCTTTATTTGCTGATTACCTGAAATTATTCAGCATCTTTATTTTTCCATCAGGATACTAGGCACAAACAACAGTAAGTTGTTAACTTACATCATTTCACAGAGAAGGGGTTGGATTATTTGGGGTTCAAAAGAATGAATTCATGCCAGACTAGACTGATAACTGCTGATAAGGAAATAAAAATGTCATTAATGTCTGTGGGAGCTTACAGATATAACTCTGGAAAATTAAACAGTTGAAACTGAATCAGTAAAATATATTTCTAAGATTGAGTGAAATGTGTGATCCCATAGACTATGAGACTTGCAATGTCATCAGTTTCAGAACTGCATGGCTCTATTCATCTGGATTTGTCTGTAGAGTTCAATAACCAGATGACTGTCTGCTATTCAGCAAGAAGAAGAAACAGGCTCTGGAATCATTATTTGCCAAGATTCACAGGTGTCTCCTGTAGGAAACTTCTTTATAATGCTTCTCTCTATCAGGACACTAATCTCTATTCAGTACAGAAAAATTTTGCCTTTCATAGACAGAGGGTCTATGTTTGCCTTTGAAGTTAATCCAGCACCATTGCAACACTTAGAAGCACAGATGTAGATATTTTGTATAGACTTCCTTTTAAATATTCATGGTAGAAACCTGTTTCTCTGCTTATAACATTTCTAACTGAGGATTCTGCCTTTTACAAACTTTTGCTCATGTCATAATCCACAAGAATACTATTTCCTTTCCGATTCAGCTGACATATATCTAAATGTGCATATACATAGATAAGTAGCCTGCATATGCAGCAGATGGTTAGATAAAGAAATTTAAAAAAAAACATCACTTAATGTTGAACAACCTCATGCCAGTGGCAAGATTCATTAAACTGTGGACTGGACTCAGCAAGACAGAAAATGCTACTCAAGTGTTTTGCAGCGTACTGAGGGCTAAACTGATGAAACTGAAAGTCTGCCTGCTGTCTTGGGATTTGCTACATTGGTCTCTACTCAGAGATAATTTAACTGAAGTTCTGTAGAGAAACATTAGGGACAACACATTCAGCAGCTTAACTATCCATTTCACAGTACCTTTGTCATATCTTGGACATATTTGCCAGCCCTCTCATTTATATTTATACTGTATCTTAGCCATCACTCCAGGAATTACCGAAACCAGTAGTGCTTTCTACAGATAATACACTGATGAAGCAATCCACACAGATGGTAAGCTTTCAACTTACGTTAAAAAAAAACATCAGTTATTGTCCCCACATTTTTTCCAAAATTAAGGCCAGTTTGTCCAAAAATGCATGAAATAATATATACACTGTTTCAAGGGCATGATGCCTGTGGCTTCTTCTAAGGTCAGTTAAATAATCTTTTAGGATTTCTGCTTAACTGTCAAAGAAAATATATCTAAATTTGGGAAAAAGATAAGAGGAAAGGCAAGACAAGGAAATGTAGGATATAAAAGTTTAAGATAATGACCATGATTTCAGGATCTATGGGAAATGTCTCTGTTTTACACAGGGGAAGTGAGCTTAGGAACTACAGTGAACAAGGTCTAAGCAATGCTACCACAGCATTGTCAAGGAACAATGCTGGTTGTCAAGGGGACTGGACAAGGGAAGGGATTCTCCCACTCTACTCCGTGCTTGTGCATATTCACCTTGTGTATCACATGCAGTTTTGGGTGCCAGAATAGAAGACAGAAGCTATTAGAGACCGTCCAATGGTCTATGGAGATGAGGAAGGGGCAGAGAGCAAGATGTGTGAGGAGCTGGTGTGGTCACTTGGTTTGCTCAGCCCAGAGCAGAGGAGGCTGAGGGGGTCTGATGGCTGCAGCTCCCACGGGGAGCGGGGGGCAGCGCTGAGCTCTGCTCTCTGGGGACAGTGACATGGCCTGAGGGAACAGCATGGAGCTGTGTCAGGGGAGGGTCAGGGGGGTAGGGAAAGGGTCTGCTCCGTGGGGTGGTGGGCATGGAACAGGCTCCCAGGGCAGTGGGCACAGCCCCAAGCTGCAGGAGCTCAAGGGGCGTTTGGACAGTGCTCTCAGGCATAGAGTTTGGATTTTGCAAAGAGCCTGAAGTAGGACTTGATGTTTCTTGGGTCCCTTCCAACTCAGAGTATTCTGTGATTCTATGTTTCTATGATGATTAATGTCAAGGGAGATTTTTAATTGCTGTTTTCTATAAGAGCATGCATTTTGAAGAGTTAATTTATTTCAAAATATTTTAATAAATATAAGGATGTATAAATGAATTTTAATTGATGGAATGAATCCTGACATTTAATGCATTTTTAAGTAATGAAGAGAGACTTATTTGAGTGCACATTGAAGTTATTCCTGTCATGTAGAAGGAGCTATTTATCTAAGAATTCAAATGACCAAGCAGACAGATAATCAGAAGACAATAAAGACTTAAATATTTATTTCTTTATTTTAATTATTTTTGCTAAAGTGTAGAAAATCAATATTATGATAGATATGAAAGCTTAACAATGGGAAAAATGTTTGGACTGCTTAAAAATTCTGAATGGGATTGAAGCAGTGAAGGATTTTAGTTCAGTATGATTTTGGTTTGGGTCATCTTTTTACTTTAATATCTTGACAATTTAGAAATGTCAGTCATTAGAGATAATTAATTAAAACTATACTAGAAAATTAACAAGTGTCACCTACTGTCTGGAGTGACAACAATTATTATTACTTCAATTCCTTGAGGTTTTTCTTTATTCTTATCATCTGTAATCCCACATAAGGATTTTCAGAAAACTGATAATACGATGACTGGGATAATTTCCTGAGAAATTAATTGCAATTAATGACTTCTGCAGCTGTTCCATAATGTCTGCTATTTGAGGGATTTTTTTTAATTATCTCTGGTCATCAGTTTTAAACTGGGCTACCGATTATATCTTTTTAATATGCTTTAGAATCCTACAAGCATACACTAAATGGGTAAGCAATTTATATTTTATGAATTAGCCACATACAGAAAATGGGATCCCAGGATGTAATTTCTATGTTACTTTGTCTAATGAGTTCTGAGACCGTCCTGTGAAAAAAAATAAAAAATAAATCCTGACATCTCCTTCAGTGAGATGTGGGTGGAAGACCAAGAAGTCAGATGTCTTAGACACTTGACTTTCTCTGTTTCATCGGTTGATAATCAGTTTAAGGATATCAAGAAAATTATTTAACTTCAAAATACTGCTTAAGTTATGAATTTGAAGAAAAGGATCTGATGGATAGCAAATCTTGTTTTCATTTCAGATGTAGTTTTAAGGTCCCAGTTTATTCACTGATCTTCAGGCAAATCTTCATTTGCCTTCTCTCAGTCTAAATCTTTTCTATTTCCTGCCTAAAATAGAGTTTCAAAATTGGTATTTTTAAAGAATATTACTGGTAGCACAGTGCTTTGTATTCACTCTCTGTGATACCTTCATTGCATTTTTTCCAAAAGAATACCTGGAAATATCAAGAAAGTATGCACAAATGTAAGGCTTATGCCTGTTGTACACTAACATTTTCTTTAAAAAAAGTAAACTGAAATTTTCAATAGAAAGGATAATTTATTTTATTTTCCCCACAGAAATGAAGAAAACATACTGGTTCTGAGAATGCAATTTTAATTCCCAAGATACGTATATATATGTATAATAATACATAATGATACATAATGATAATTCCCAAGATATATATATACTCGTGATCCAAGTACATATGTCTTTAAGATAACGGGTTCTTCCCAGACCGTAAACATGCAGGACAGTTAATGATTGCATAGTAAATTACCATGTCTAATGGGCAGCTTGTGTCACTCTTACTGTATTTTGTATTCCTTTTTTTAACTCCTCCTTTTCTCAGAAGCAAATGCTCCTATTCAAGACACCAACAGGATGGTAAACCTGAGCAAGGATGGCAGAAGCTACAACTGTATTATCGTGAACAGTAAATATGTATTTCTAATTCTAATTCTAATATTACTTTTGAGGTTTATGAAGATTCAAGTTACATATAATTACATTGGAAACAATACTGTATCTCTCCAGATATCGTCATGTACTAGCCATAAGCTGAACTGGAAACTCTGTGGTTAGTTTGAGTTAGCTGTGGTTTCCAAGTGCAACCCTTTAGTGACATTGAGTTTGTACGAAATCTTTCAGGAATTTAAATGTTCTGACATTAAAAAAAAAATTAAGTGAATACCTCAGTGATAAAGTTTTTCCCTAGGTGACATCTATCCACACAACACACATCATCACCAAAACTGCTGATGCTCTCAGCCAAGAAGCCAAGGCATAAAATACAATGGATATTTTATTTACTTAAGACTCACTTTCACACCCTCCAGCAGTGATGCCTCGTGGTCAAAGTTGAGGCAAGTTGGCAAAGCGGTGCATGCCCAGGTCTGTTTCTGATCTTATCTTGACAGGAACATTTAATACAGCTAGATGCTTCTGAGCTGTCTGCCTGACACCCCTCTGATGTTAAGTTCATTTAGATACTGGGAAGGGCAGGAAGAAAGGAAGACAAGGGGAGGGAACAAAGACAGTTTCTAGCTTGTTTCCTTACTGCTGCACATGGAGGTGTTCAGCTTGCTACTTGGTATTCTTTGGGGTAAATGAACTGCACATTGCTCTAACAGGCTGTGTTGATCTACATGCATAAGATGCCAGTATTGAATTTATAATTTGAAATTTTTACCTTTCTCTTTGGTTTGTGTTTCCAAGAATTAAGCACTATCATAAATACATTTTTTCTTGAAGTTTCTATCCATAAATTTCCATTGACAGCGTAAATAGTATCTATGCACTAACTAAATTCTTATCCAGCAGTTCAATTTCTCTACCTTCTATCACTACTTTAGTATATGCTTGATCCTTTCTCTCCTTTGTTCTCATCAAGAGCACACATAAATTAATGTGAAGTTGTTTTTTGGTGGTGGTATTTTTTTGCTTTTATATATACATATATTTATACACACACACATATATATACACATTTATATAATCTAAATTATATTGAAAATGACTTGAAATCTGAAACATTAGTTATTTCTTGCTTAGTGTTGCATAAGGGAAAAGTTAATATGCAACAGCCATTCCAAACTCTGAATAAGGCTAGACATGAGATGATATGGACAATTCAGAGGGAATCTTAATGCTCAACATCTGCAGGGCTGAGACTTTCTAAGCTTGTCATGGTTTTATGATTTTTTGGTTATCAGTATTCCACATCATACCATCATGTAGTGCACTGGGAGTTAAAGTGTTCCGGGTACCTGTGCCCGAAGAGAAGAAGAACTACGTTCCCCAGAAGCCTGTTCATTATGTTGTTATCATTTCTGCTCAGGGGGAACAGATATAAGGCCTTAGTAGGCCATCTGACCTGCTCTTCTTCATCAGTCTCTCTCCCTGCTGCTCGACCAGACTGCGCATCTCACCTCAGCGTTATGGTGAGGCCTACCCAGCTTTCGGACAATCTCTCTCACTCATTAAATTTATTAGCTTCAATTCTAATTATATTGTATTATAGTGTGTTATCTTGCATTCCGATACCATATTTAGTAAATTAGTTTGTTTCTCCTCAGATCGTTGGCACTTTTTTTAAATTATTTTGGGGTCCCCTGTTTCCCTTTTCCCTTTGCAAAATCCCTCCGCCTCGCTAGTCACGGAACCGGGCCGAACCAGCCCGTAAACTGTCTACAAAGCTTCACATTTATCTAAAGATAAAGCTAAAATAAGTCTTCAGCTAAGATGACCTGAAGCACAAACCTGAAGGTTAAAATCTAGCATTTGACATCTCCTTAAAGAGCTAATCTCTCTCCTGAGTGACATAAATGCATAAATTGCGTAAGAATTAACACAGGTGAGAAATACAAGACATCTGTGTATATCTATCTATGTCAATGCTTCTATGTTCCAGTTTATTGTTTTGTTTAATTGTAAACAGTTTATGATTCAGAGTCTGAAAAAGCTTGTTTTCAGAGCACTCACAGACATGACCTGACAACTAGAGGCCTCATTGTCGTAGTAAGGCTTCAGAGGCTTCAGAGCAATGAAAGGTTTTGCCTGAAATATAGACATACATGGAAAGATACCCACATCTCCTGTCCTTACATCCAACCTTCATCTTCCCTTTTGTTCTGCAGTCACATCAAAGTTTTTATGTGCTTTGTATTGATGCTAACTTCTCACAGAGGAGACATTTATATTGCGGCAATCCATTTCAGCCCTAGATGAGATTGGGGTCCAACTGTGACGTGCTGTACAAACATATAGTGGGAGCAGTCTGAGTATTAGTCTATAGAAACAGAGCAGACGAAAGTAGGGGAAAGATGATAATTGGCAGCTTACTGGCAGCCTTGTAACATTAAGAGGGAAACAGGCAGAGGGACTTCAGTGACTTCACAGAGGAAGCCTGATGCTGGAGATTTAGTATCAAAGATTGTTCTCTCTTGTTTTTCTTTCACATCATAGAATCATCAAATCATAGAATCACATAATCAGAGAAGGGCTTGGGTTGGAAGGGACTTTAAAGATCATCTAGTTCCAGCCCCTCTGCCATGGGTAGGATTGCCAACCACTAGATCAGGCTGTCCATCTTAATAACTCACAAATGATAAAAGATTACTTTATCATCTGGATTCAATAAAGCATTGCTCAAATATGATCTTATTCAGCAACTGAAATCTGAAAAATAGTAGAACTATACAGACTTGTAAACAACCTGAAGCCCAGGATGCTCTGAAATCCAGTATGTCTTGTTTGTGTCCCTGCCTTTATTTGCAGTGGATATCATCAGGCTCCCTTATGTCAGAGGGTGCTATCTAGAAGAGATTCTTCCTATCACATAACGTGTCATGGAAAGATGGATAAACATCAGCTCAAGAACAAACAGAAGCTGCCAAGCCAAGAGAAGTGTGCCAGGATCTATTAACTTTTCAAATAATTATTTGAAACTGCAGGCTTGCATCATCACAGTAGCTTTGATGCCATTTCTACAAGCGATTTGTGGGGATAGGTGATCAGGAAATCTTTACATTTGGCTTGAGGGAAGGTCTTTTACAGCAGTCAGGTCACAGACAAAATCAAAAAGCCAAAGACAAGCCCCTCAGCGTCCTGGATCTACACTGGGGAGCAAATGTGCTGAACACTCTATCTCTGAAATGGAAATTCTGTAGCAGCTTTTATTTTAACACATCCTTTTCTTTTTCAATACCACATTTCTATAAAATAAACCATAATTTTAAGTTGATTGCACTTTATTGTCTTAAAGTTTTCAAACTCCGGTGCTGACAGCACCAATTGCAATACAAAATTCGTCTGAAAGAGAAATGAAAAAAGAGACATGAAACAGACAGAGCTGGAATGGACAGGAGCAATTTGCAGTGGAATAGCTGTTAGTGGATCTGAAATAGAAGTAGGTTAAAGTGGAAAAAGGAAATTGGGGCCCAACATTTCACATTTACGAACGGGACCATATAGTAAAAGTTTGTCTTTGAAAGGAATTTGGCATTTCTGCTTTGTTATGTAGTCATCAGTCTTCTTGAATGAAACATTAGTGACAGGACAGGGAATTGGCTTTAAACTGGAAGAGGGTAGATTTAGACTAGATATTAGGAAGGAATTCTTTAGTGTGAAGGTGGTGAGGCACTGGAGCAGGTTGCCCAGACAGATTGGGAATGCCTTCTTCCTGGAAGCACTCAAGGCCAGGCTGGATGGGGCTGTGAGCAACCTGGTCTGGTGGGAAGTGTCCCTGCATATAGCAGGGGGTTGGAACAAGATGATCTTAAAGGTCCCTTCCAACCCAAACCATTCTAAGATTCTATGATTCTATTATTCTATGATTTTCCTTGAGTCATTTTCTGCCATCATACTTCTGAATACTCTCAGATTTGTCTACTAAGAGACTGCTGTCTGAATATTCAACATTATTATTCGATATGCAAAAAATACATGGAATGAAATCACATTTCTCTTCCCAACATTTTGTTGTCAGAAAATATGGACAGTTTGCCCATCCTCTTTAACCTGAAGGAGGCTTGAAAAAAAATTAATGTATAGAAAGATAATAAGAACAAGCCCTGTGATCTGATAATAAAATACAACATTAGAAACCAAAACTCCTTTAGAGAGTTTCTAAGAATGGACTATGCCTGTGCCTATGGGATGCTCCAAAATTAATGCCTTCTATTTTATGAGGTTCGGCTACAATGTCAGAGGTGGAAATTGGTGATATAGCAGTAGAGGTTGAACCTTCCTGACAATATCCCGTTACATTTAGTTGCTGTGTGACAGATGGCAGCAGACAGGCAGCCCGACAGAATGGTGTCTGACATGTAAGTGCATTTGAAGAAAAGGTGTGTCATTGAAATCCTTCATGCAGAAAAAAATGGCACCCATTGAGATTGTGAACATATATGGAGACCAAACAGTGGATGGGAGCACAGTGAGGCAGTGAGTGGTGCATTTCAGCAGTGGCTACAGTGACAGTGGGTCACCTCCGCTGGAGCAGATTTGTATGAGCACAGCATGCACGCTCTTGTGCATAGCTGGCAAAAATGTGGTGACTATGATGAAAAACAGTGTTTTGTAGCTGAGAATTTGCTCTATCCAACAATGTTATTGTACTCTTTGTATCTGTTGTAGTTTCTACAGAAATAAATAGAAGGCATTCCTTTTGTAGAAGGTCTTATATTTTAGGCCCAGTCCATCCATCCAAGTTTCTGCTGTCTTACACTGTCTTCCTGTAAGGCAATTTACATCTAGGCTTACTAATTTACTTTTATTTTAACAGTCCACAAATTGATGTATAGTAAGATTTTTTTCCATACATCCAGTGCCACAAATAAGCTTTGGAAAGAAAAACATCTTTCTAATGTTTTACAAAATGTCTGTGCATTGAACTTTGTGGCTTCCTTGTAGGAAGATTTTATTCCTTAATAATTTTATGCACATTAATCAATTATACTTTTAGAAGTAAAATGATCTAAACTTGCTCATCATCAACTTTGGGAGATAAGGAAGTAATAATGTGTAGCATCTTGATGGTGTGGGATGGTTCTACAGTATGTTTTCTTTGTGTGTTTCATTATGAAGTATTCTGAAGAAAACAGATTACAAGACCTCTGTATCCTAAGGATTGGAATTAGATTCTGTTATTAAAAAGTCAGATTTTTGTCAAGTTTTTTGTGTGTGTATTTGTGTGTGCGTATGGACTGAAGAGATGCATAAGACATAGGACCCTCCTCTGAAGTGTTCTTACAATATTCAGGCCTGTTGGGCTCTCAGGGCATGTGAAATTTTTTGCCCTGTGAAATTCATAAAGAAATAGAAAAATGGAAATTCATGGTTCATTCTTTTTTTGTAGACGTCTGTGGCGCCTTCTTTTGAAAATTCCAGAATTAACTATCTTTTCAAAAACCAGAATTCTTTCTGCAGCTCTTTTGTTTGATGCATTCATCTACATGACTTCTACATGAATGATGTCTACATTAGTTCTCAAAGATTGTTTCTTTAAAAAAGAAGTCTTTTATGAAGATAAGGACGTACTTGAAATGTAAGGCTACTGAGAATAGCTTTCCCCTTTAGACATAAGAATTCTGATATGTTAATTAAAATCTTTTTACAAGTTAAATAGTTTGTCTAAATTTGCCTTCACCTTGCTCCACCAGAAACAGATCCCTCAAAAAAAAAAAAAAAAAAAAAAAGAGTCACATTCTGATAATGACTTGGCTAGAATGTTGGTATAACAAAGATCTTCACTGTACATTATAAGATAATATCAAACATCCAGTATTTAAAAAAAAAAAAATTAAAATATTACAATTTATTCAAAATCACCTGCTTTTTGTGCAAATATTTTACATAAGTCTTTTAAAATTAAAATTCTTATTTACTTGAGTTGCTCATAATCATCAGTTGCAGTTTGTTGCAGCAGTTTTCTGTTTTGTTTATATGCCAAGGAAGATGTAATTTATTCTGCTGGTTTACTGTTGTATTTACCTTACATTTCTTTTTTTAAATATATTTACTTATGTTTTTTTTAATCACAAACAGTGCTGATTAAATTTGTCCTCAAATGTTGCTTTTTCCTTATTAAGCAATTGAAAATGCACTTATAGCAAAATAGCATGCAAGGTGCATTCACTCAAATGGATGACATTAGCTAAGGAAACCATTTGAGTAACACAGAAAAGGAAGGAAAATGAGCTCTGAATTGGCACTTGCCAGGGAAGAAATGAAAGCTGCTCCCTCTCTTCAGTATCTTTCAGAAAGAGGTGTTTGGGTACTAAGTCCGATCATGGAAATAATTGTCATTCTTGTTGAAATATATTTTGGGAAGTTAAGATCCTTTTTCTCCATCAACATATTTTATTATTGTGTTACACTCTTAAGCATAAATGTATCCAGTTTCCCATCTTAGTTCCAAAATTTAAACAGGTTAAGTCCCTGCTTACCCTCTGGTTCATGTTAGAATTGTCACTTGATAACAGTTTGTGGATAGAATCATATCTTCCGTTAATATAATTTTCAACTTTTTAGCTTACAGTCATTGCATTTAAAAAGAAACCTTACTGCTACCTTAACCAAAACAGAAACAAAAACAAGTTTTGCTTCCCAAAGTACACACAAGCCTATAATCACAATTTACTTTGCCATATGTGAACTACAGTGCCATGTATGATACCAGTTATGTAAAAATGATATTTCTTTATTTCCTACATCTATTTTGTCTATGAAAAATAAGACTGGATCCAAAGCCTGCTCTTCACCATCTGTAGCAGGGTAGCGGTTTCTCACTTCATTGGAGAAAAACATGGCTAAAGCTAGAAGCTTGGTCCAACTTAATGGCTATGTCTGTGCTTTTCTCAGACTAGATATACTAGAGCACAAACACCATACACAATCTGCTTCCAAAGATTTACAATTATTCATTACACCTAGTACAGAAATATGCATGATGGTGTCAGTGCAGAAATGTGGTTTTACACCACACTTTGATTCCTACAGAGTAGAATGTATTGAGTTGCTAGCACTGTTTCAACAACCCTCTTATATACGTTACACCACCTACTGTTTTCTGCAAAGTAGAATGTATTGTGCCACTAGTGGTGTTTCAACAACATTCCTGCACAAAAACTGCAGCAAGAGCTGGCCATCTAGTGGAATAACAATTGCTGCATGCAGTGGACTCTGGTCAAGCAAACATAATGAATGAGCATATGATATTTCAGGTTTTTAAGGCTGATGTGTCAATGAAATGAGAGTATGTTAGTAATAATCACTTGAAGCTTTGGAATCAGCACAGTGTCAAGTCCTGATTATGGAAAGTGCATTGATTAATTCAGGTGAATTTTAAAAGTTACACTGAACAGCCCCATAATAGTTTATAATGAAATTGAACAGAGTTTTGGTGTATCTTAGCATGATTTGATTCTCAGGAAGAGGAATAATGATCCATTTCATGTTAATGAAAGGAAGCTTAAAACCTGAGAAGAACATCTGGAGTTCGAAAATATTTGCAGTGAGAAGAATAAAATAAAAATAGTAATCATGTTCCCATCCCCCGTGCATACCGAAGTGCTGCAGTAAATAAGAGATTGTTCTACTGTTAGTGCAGACTGAAAGAAAAGTATTTACTCATAATTGTAAAATGAAAAATGCAAATTGTGTCACATACAAATGTAGGTTCTTTAACTTGCAGGTTAATAGACTCTCTTCCACCCTTAACAATGATGCTAAGAAAGGGTTCAATGATATTTTCATTTAAGGATTAGAAAATTAAAATATAAACATAATTTAGTCTTATGACTAGGAAATATAAAATTGCAAGCAATTCCGATTAACTATTTAATTGAATCCTATTTAAAAAAATAAATAAAAATCAAGCAACAAATTGTTTCACGTTCAGTATTAGCATTCTGCAGCCAGAAGGATCGATATTTTCAGTAATGAATTATAACCTTCACCATGTGTAGAAGCTCCTGCAAGTGTGACAAAATGATTTCTGGCAGACAACACAGATAAATCCCTATAAAAGCCAGTCTTACAGAAAGTTTTCATTAATCAAATCAAACTTTTAGGAAATGACTCCCAGCTTCACAAAAGAGAAAGCCAGCTCTCAACTTTAATAACCTATCTATGTATAATCTATTGACTTTTAAAATACAATGTAAAATTAAACATTAACAGAGTTCTTTTGTTTTTACTCGCTGCCAGCCTTGTGATCTCTACTACAAACAGAAGGCTCTTCAGTCTGTTTCTGAAAAGACAAGTACCCATCAAATAGAATTTTAAATCGTATTTATACCTCCATTAACTCTTTCTAAAATAAAAATCACACTTAGCAGGACTCAAACACTAATCCAAATGAGTTGTTAACAAATCCTTCACAAAATATTCTATTTTGTTCAAATTCTCACTTTCTGTTTCCTTGGAGTGTATAATACCATTGGTACATGAAGCTATGTTTTATCCTTTTTTTTCTGTCTTTCCTAAAACACAATAAATGGTAATGGTTTGTTTTGCTTTCCTTTTTCATTCTACTCTTTTCTGTTGAGAGATCTCAACAAGTTTATAGCCTGATCAATATTTAATACTTCTCCATTGCATTACTCCATTTCCCTATTCATTCGCTACGTACCTGTTAGCAGTGAATTACGGACAAATTCAGAACTGTGTTTGGTTTAAGTATACTGTTACCACTAGAAGTACCTGAATATTATTGTGTCAAGATCTGTGTTTACATTCTTCTTATTATCCCTCTTTCCATCACTGAATTCTTTATCCATTCCTCTATCTCCAACTATCTGCCTGAGGTTTTGTTGTTGTTTTCTTAACCAGGTTTGGAAATTAAATCAGTTTAGCTTGACCTTTCCTTCACATTTCTCAGTTCAAAGCTCTTTCTTTCAGCCATAAAACCCCTGGTATCAGAAGGAAATTATCCTAGATAATCAGATGGAATCCATCCTTGGAAAATTCTCACTTTTACTAAATGTATTCCACTAGATAAGTATTTCAAAAACTGCCATTAGCATTGATCTTGAGCCATCTCTGATCATCACTAGGTCATCATCATGTTCTGTATGGACAGCAAAAAAAATCTGGGTGGTCACCAAAACGGGATATAATTTTTTTAGAAGTAAGTTCTGATATTTCTATGTTAGAAATGCATTGCAAAATGAAACTGCCCTGGAAGCTTAGTACAACTGCCTGTAGAACAAGAGCATTCATTGCTGGTTACGTTTGTTATCAACAAATAAAATGTGAACTCACACGTTCTGCCTTTTGTAAACAAAACAAAAAAAACAACAGCAACAACAACAAACAACAATACGAAAACTAAATTTCATATAACAAACACAAGACAGATGTGCTGTGATCAATTTCAACTGATGTTAGCTTTTTGCACCTCATTTCACCTATACTCAATGGTCAATGCCTGACCAAAGATTGCCCCAGAAATTATGCTGAAGGGCTTCATTATTTTCAGTTTTGGTGGGGAAAAAAATAATAACGTGAGGGTGGATTCTGTTTCTTGTATTTTAAGGAATGACTCCAAAAGAAAAAATTATATATTTTTGTTTCAGCTAGCAAATCACAAAGCAGAGCACGATGTGTAGAAAAAGAGGGTATGAGAGCCATAGTAGCTACCACTTTCTGAAAGAAAAAGAGGATGGAATAGCTATGCGCTACCAAAAACCAAAGAAATTATTGGAGCCTCAGCAGAGCTGAAAGCAAAGGAGAGTACAGTACCCTTGGCAGCTCTGGAACACTGAATCTAAACTAGATTTCTTCAAAACCGATGGAGAAATATGCTAAATTCAGGAGTCACTGGACTAATCGAAAGATGCAATTGCTCAGAAGAATAATTTCCCTAAAAGCTCATTCATTTCAGATTTACTCTACTGTCCTTTCACTACTTTCAATAAAGCCATTTTCGATCAGCAATTCACAATAACCGCTTATGTTAATACAGATTTGACTAGCAAGCTTTTGGGATCTCAGTTTCTAGGCAAAACTAAAACACATTTTCTTTCCTTAGGCATCCTTTCAAATCTAATTTATATCTGACAAATGAGACAAGAAATCAATAGTATGTAGTATATGCTGTATAATGACCTGGAAAGTTCTTAAAATAGTGAAGCTTGCTTCAGAATAGGTATTCAGTATTCTACATACAATTATTTGGCACTGTTACAATTGGCCAAATTCCACTGAAAATACAATTCTGTAAAAAGGGGGCAAACCAAAGGGGATGAATCTGGATGTTCATGCTATTTTGAAGTTGCTTCTAATAATACAGTTGTATACAAATCAGGTTTTACTATGATTTTTCCCATGATATTTAGGAAAACAAACAGAAAAATACTGAAGGTTGGCATTGTTTAACTTCTAGAAATGCAAAGACTATATTCTGTATGTATACTGCATGCCATGCATTATAACATCCATGCCATTAAGGAGATACTAGCATGAAACAACACTGAGAGTTTTTCAGATTTTAATAGGCAAATTTTCTTACCTCTGCTTTGGCATGCGTATGAGTGGCTGTTTATGACATCTCTTACTAAGGCCAAAGAGCTTGTGAACAATCTTCTGTGCCTTGTGAAATAGTTGCTTCATGCTGTTTTCTAGTTGCTCATAGCGACGCTGAAAATTAGAATCCATTGTCCACAAATGCATTACAGTAGATGTGTTCAGAAAATAATTCATGGGCAGCCTTTTCATAAACAATTTGAATTCATCTGAAAAAAAAAAGACAAAATTTATTAGGTTTTAATTATGTATTTGTAGCTGTTTTTAGAGTAAAAATGAACTTATTCTTTGGTTATTCTTGAAATTCTAATATATTCAAATGATCTTTTGCAATTTTAGAATGGAAGTTTTCAAAGTAGAAAGTTAACCATATTTTTTGTGATAATATTAGTATAAAAACAGAAAAAGTAATTAAAGCCAGAAATATTAAACTGATCTTAAAAGGCAATTCAAGCACTCTCGTTATTTCTCAACCTGGAGAACATAAAGATTAAATAAGAATCAGAGCTACTCACCTTCAAATCTAGGGCCTGAAAGTAAAAGCACATTTAAAGATCAGAATACTTTGTCCCATATGGAGAAGATGGAAAAAGATCTTAAATGGAGTATATTCCGATACTTAGGAAATTCAAGTAAATATGGTGTCACAGGTCTACTCTTTTTTAGACTAAGATAAGCCATTATAAGTTAGACTTTCAAAAGAAAGAGTTCTTAAGCCACATATTCACTGTGAATTCATGCCATGAATATCCCTCGCTTTTTGATTTGTTCTGCTAGCTTAGTCCATGTAGGATATATAGATTGAATCTCATTAACAGAATCTTATTAATCAGTGAGTCTATTTTCATGAGCAGTATAATTTACAAGCTGAATTATAAGTTTTGAATCTTAATAAACTTCGTTTAAAAAGGGCTCTAATTGGGAGCATCAGGGAATGAGGTGACGGGGAGAGGAAGAGAAAATAAATACCACTCTTGAATATACATATATCCTATTCTTTCTTGTTTCCATATTTCAGCACTTTAATTCTGTCTGCCCTCCTGCTGCTTTTTACTGCACTTATCCTGTTCTTTCACCCTGCCAGTTGCACCTTTTGGGTGGCGTATTGTGAATGCAATGATCCAACAGACTGAAGCAGCCTACTGCTTAAAACTAGAGTTGCTCATAATATTTAACATTGCTGTAAGTTTAGGTTTCTTTTGGGAGAGGGTTGATTAGGGAAAACGTCTGCTAACATGGAAGAATATTCTACTACAATCAAATCAAGAGGTATGCCTGCTTGGTTTAGTTTAATCTCTTTTTTCTATAACAGAATATTTTAATAGGAAAAAAAATGGATATATATATATTTTAATAGGGTAGTAAGAAATTTATTTCCTAAATGAGGTAGGCCAGCCAACTTCCATATTCAGTGGGGCATGGGGTCAGGATGAAACAAAACAGGTATTTTCTGGCATAGAACATTCTGTGATGGTTTACAATTCACTGGAAGATAAATAGTATTGAAAGACCTTCTGGAAGGTACAAAATGAAAGGGAAGGGGCAAAGAGGATGATTTAATACTTAATAAAGTGGTTTTAATGATTCATCTGGAATCTCTTTGGCAACGTGTTATTCATTTTCTTGCCATGCCTTCCTATTTGGATATTAGCCTTATGCTATTCTCTTCTTGAGATCAGTACCACTGCTCTTCTGCTATCTCTGGGTGAAAATTAAGGGAAATGAGGTTTTTTTGCTTCTTTCATGAAGTATTTGGAGCTTAACTCTTAATCTTTGTTTTTTGTTATCCTGCCTAATTTTATCTAAAATATTACTTCTTATCCCATGTCCAAAAAGACTAAGCATCTAACCCCAGGTTTTGTTTTTTGTTTTTGTTTTTGTTTTTGTTTTCTGAAAAAAATTAAATTCAATAGAAGTATTTGGTAAATTTTACTGTACCAGACAAGCAGCGTTTTGTCTCTTGGTGCAGTTCTAGGAAAACAATTCCCAAGTAACAAAGAGAAAATTACACCTTAATCTCCCCGCAAAGCACATCCCGAACTTCCTTTTCCTTCAAGGCTTGCACAGCTACTGTGAGAAGGGATTAAGTCTGGCTTGTCTGAAGGAGGATCACTGGTTTGGTAAAGCCTTCCAACCCTGAAGAGTGTATTTTCAAATTTATTTACTGGTGTTAAAAATAATTAAAAAAAAAAAAAGAAAAAAAGATAAATAGGGGTAAGTGAACTGTTTCAAAGTACATCCTTTGGCAAAACTCAGAAATGCAGTTTGTATAAATCATCCAAGCTTTGCTGACTTCAGAGGAGTGTACTAATGCACTCAGGGAGGATCAGATCCAAAAGTTGCATTCCTGAATACCTATTTTGATTGCTAACTTTTCCGTTCTCTTCTGTTCTTCAGAGACACTGGTATATTTACTCAAACTCAGATTCACGATGCCAAAAAAATATATACATCTCAGAGAAGAGAACATACTCAGAATATGCCTTTTCAATTTTCATATTTGTGTAATAACTTAAGAACCATTGTCAATTTGTTGTCCTTTGCAAGCTTTACAGCTAACAACTAATCAGATGCAGTGTTTAGACATGATAAGGAGGGTTTACAGTCTTTAACTTGCAATGCAAATGCATTTCCAATAAGAAAGTGCTCCTTTTTTCCCCGTAATAAACATCATCCTTGACTATCCCTGTGCCTTGAATGATCATGCTAATGAGCACCACACTGCAGGTAAAAGAGAGACAGAGATAAAATGAGCATGGTTACATAGTGCTTTCTGACAAAAAAAAAAAAAAAAAAAAAAAAAAGGAAAGGAAAGATAATGCACTCATATCTTAAACAGACACATTTCATGATCTGTGAAACTACAACATGAACTCCTACCACTGAGAGATGATTAAGCTATTACACTCTAATCAACACATTATACCAGCCATTCGTGAAGATTAACAGCTAGTACTATAGTGCTGGGAGACATAGAAATTGATGGTATTAAAACATGATGCTTGATACAACATATGATAAGATTTCAGTACTTTCTAATTTATTTTTTCATTGGTAGATATCAAGTGCACATGTAATACAATTTTTCATACTACTCACTTCAAATACTGAGAAAAATATAATATACAGTGATTGATCAAACAAGTTTACTTAACTTTCCATTTATAGATGGTCACGTTTATTTTTCACCTTCCCCTTCTGCAAGCTTTATCTTCCATGAGTTAGTAGTGAGTAGACTGAAATGGCATACCATATTTCAGCAGCAAAGAATAAATGCAAAATATCACAATGGAAGTAAACATCACTGCTAGAGTCAGATGCATATCAGACACATTTAGGCTGTAATAAATACCTAGAACTACTTAGCTTGTAACTTGGATTCTCAGTGTTATTCAGTACAGGAGCAGGGCACAGTGCTGAATACACTGATTAGTATTCTGCAGACAGAGCCAGAGAAGACCAGAAAAATGCAATGAGTCTCATCAAAAGATCTGACAATTCCCTGTAACAAGAAAAAAAAATGTGCCTGCTCCCTGTGTTGGAGGAGAGCAGGACCCTTGAGTCTTTTGCTCTAAATATTTTGCATATCCCTGATATTTTGAATTACAAGACCTATACAAGACAATTCATGTATACAAGACCATAGCACACTTCTGTTTTTACTTCAGCTGAAGCCAAGTGGTTTTTTTTGGATCTTTTCCAGAATATCAAAATGTTCTATGCAAGTGTGTTTCTTAAGATCCTTTTTGGAGTATCTTTGGAAGCATCTTGGAAGTTAATGCAGTTATCCCAGCTGGGGAATCCAGAACACTGGGTTAATAATGGTAGCAAAAGCAAACGTCTGACTGTGCAATGTAATGCTTGCATAACATGTCACATAATATCAACGCACTTTCTTCTCCCTTTCTTATGTTGCATAAATGGAATAAATCCAATTATTGTTCCTAAATTTTTCTTTTAAATAAGAGCTACTGTTTACCCTATCAATATAAAAGTGATTCTCTCTAGTCTATATGGGATTAGAAACACAGCAATTTTCTCCTCACAGCCCAAGGCACACTGTGTGTAACGTGTGGGAACAATCTTGGCTTCTGCTATGAGAATAACACTCATAGGAGGGTGCAGGAGGGTGCAAAACTATAGCTCATTCCAACTTCTCCTGGTAAGTTGCTGGTAGGCCTCCTCACTACCCAGCATCTCCCTGGTTCAGAAATGCCCCTTGTGCAGCACGCCTTGCTGTGTTCCTCCTCTGGTGCTACTTGAGGCCATTTCCTCTTGTCCTATTGCCTGTTAGTTGGGAGATGAGAATGACCCCTGCCTCGCTGCATTTCAAGTAGTTACAGAGAGCAAGGAGGCCTCCTCTCATTTTCTCTAGTCTGAATAATCCCAGTTCTCTCAGCCACTCCCCATTGGACTTGTGCTCCAGATCCTCCAAAACTTTGTTGCCCTTCTCTGGACACACTCCAGGGCTTCAGTGTCTGTCTTGTAGTGAGGGACCCAAAACTGAACACAGCATTTGAGGTGAGGCCTCACCAGTGCCAGGTACAGAGGGATGTTCACCTCCCTAGTCTTGCTGGCCACACTATTTCTGATATACAATGGGATGCTGTTGGCATTCTTGACCACTTGAGCACACTGATGGCTCATATTTAACACATATTCCCAAGTCCATTGCTGCCAGGTGGCTTTCCAGTCAAATTACAACATGAAGTTTCAGGAAATATAGATTCCTGTTTAACTGTGGATTGTATAGTCTATTCCAATCTTAAATTTTCGTGGTTTTTTTTTTTCTTCAAAATAAGCATTCAAATGTGCAAAAAGAAATATATTATTAAACAAAAGCAGTCTGAAAATACCTGAAAAACTGTTTTGCCTGGCCAGTTTAAGAGTTCTTTATTCACTGACATACTATTTGAGATGGGCTTATGGATAAGAATTTGGACTGTGGCATTTTTTCCATTTATCAAAGCCCAGGAAAAGCCTGTCTGTAGGAGAAAACCACTTTGTATATCATATCATTATGTCAAAATTTACCGCTAGATAGCAATTGAAATGGGCTATTTTATCATTTCTCTAAATGACACTTTAATGATACATTTTCTTCCTAATTTATCCAAGAATAATAATAATAAAGTCTTTGACAATCTTTATAGTGAATAAAATGTTGTGTGTTCATTAGCTTGATTGACAGCATTTCCAACACGTAAGCCTTGTCTGTAAAATCTATGCAGTTGTCATTTATATATATCTTCTTCTTCTATAGAGCTTAACTTGTTCTAAAGGTATTAAAATTCTGCCATCACAGTCTTGAATTGTATAATGCTTCATAACCAAAAATTGTTAACACTTTTCAATTAACAAAACATGATAATAGGTTTATGGCAAATTGTCAGAAATTTACTAGTCCTTTACAAATACATGTGATGGTACACCTAGTCTTACACACTAGTTCAAACGAGAGTGATTCATACAAATTTGCTCAAGTGAATTCAAGCTCTATGTAGCTTTGATTTATGATGATAGTTACTTGTAAAAGACCACGAATCTTCACAAACTACTGCTACTTTGGGAAGCCATTTATCTTCTTAAACCATAACTATAGGATCAGTGGATTCACAACAGTACAGTGAGGGAAGCTGTCCCTCCCTTTCTCTGATATTGTAACAATGTTTTATCTCTGTGACCTCATGCATAGTTCCGATTTATTTTATTCACTTCATGTGTTGAGTGCACTTGAGTAGACATACTGGTGGATTATGTTTCTCCCTTTTTTTATTATTATTCTTGTTACAGTAACCCTGCAAACCCAGGGTTTCTGTGCAAACTCAGAAGGATCAGGAAGACATGACTTGGGCCTATCCTCACCCCCCACAGCCATGTAGGCCCTCCTGATATCTCTAGCTCTCCTGTGGCAGTATTGTTGGTTGCTCACGTGAATGAGTAACAAGAGATAACAATCTAAACTGAGCCAAATGAGCTTTAGCAATTTCTCCTCGATATTCTGTAACGTTCTGTAGATAACTCTTTATCTCCACTACATCGCAACTGTCTTTTCTGTTTAGATTGCCAGTTCTTTAGAGAAGAGCCTGTCTCTTATTATATCTTTATAGGGCAATACTTTGCCTAGCAGGCTGTAAATTTAATTGTTGCCATGTAATACAAACAATAATCTTAAATTTTCTTGTAGTTCAGGCAACTACATCCTACTTGGAGTCCATAGTTATAACTGCAATTAGCATGAGAAGTAAGACTTATCTGACAGGGACAGTCTCATAAGTCCCAACAGCTTACCACATTTTTTTATAAAACAGGAACATATTAAAAAAAAAAAAAAAAATTGACTCTAACAATACGACCATGGTAATATCATTACTTTCCCATAATAATGCTTTTAATTGTAACCAGGGCATAAAATATTACAGCAAGTCAAATACCAGTGTCAGCAGTAAATTGAAACCTCAAACCACGAAGCTGGTAGTTTGAGGGAATAAAAAGCAATAGGGTCTACAGTTCAAACTGCTGGATGTGGTTGCTGTTCAATGAAATGCTACCTCAATATTGTGTAGATATTATTAAAGAGATTTATAAAAGATATATGCTTTTTAAAATAGACCACCATGATTCGTAAGACTGGAGAAAACAAAGTACTAAAACAAACAGCTGTGTTTCAAGAAATCTATCTTTGAAAATAATAGAATTGAAGGAAACCTAAGATTGCAGCTTAAAATCACCTTTTTTCTTCATAGAAAATATAATAAAAGTGAACTTCACTTTTTTTTCTTTCTTATATATATTTTCTTTCCATCTAGGATAAATCATTCAGTACTCCCCACAATTAAAGCACTTCTCCAAAGTAAATGAACTCTCTTTTGAACTTTCCAGAGGACGAAGAGAAGAAAAGATATGTATGTTCTCTGTAAATATAGACTGTATATGAAGGAGGAGAGGAGCTCAGCATTTAATATTGGAGGGGCAGTTTGAACAGGTACAATCTAACTGCTTTGCAAGCTCCAAGGAAAGCAAATTCCTATGATTCTTATAGTGGGCTAAGTTTTTCCTTTTCCTTTTTCCTTCTTTCTTTCCCTTTTCCTTCCCCCTCCCCTTCCCCTTCCCCTTCCCCTTCCCCTTTTTCTCTTTCTCTTTCTCTTTCTCTTTCTCTTTCTTTTTCCCTTTTTTTTCCCTGTTGGCTTTAATTTTTTTGAAGTGAAGATTGCTGCAAGGATAGTTCCTCTAAACTGTAGACTTTTCAAGGAGGAAAGAACTGGGCAAAATATCAATGCAGCTGAAGGTAGGATTGCTGAACAGAGATCCTCTGATCCTTTGTTAGTATAAAATTTCTTAGGAACAAGGAAAGCCCAGATACTCTTTTCACAGTCTCTTCTTGGTGCATAGATAAAGAGGAAATCATGTGGAGTTAAATATGGCAGCATGAACAGAAACGATGCCGATTTCTTATAACAAGATGTGACTTGTTTCTTATTCTCAATCTAAATAAAATCTTAAGAGTGAGTTCACTTTTCAGAAATGAAAAAACCAGACTCCAATAGCTGTCTCTGTAAATGCCAGCAAGGTCATTTCCTTCACCCTGTTACTTATTCTTTCAGGGGTGATTCCGAATCTTTACTCCTTTCAAAATGTTCACATCACTGTCCTTCAGCTTGGCATTCTTTGGAAACAATCAAGAAAAATTCTCAAGGAATTTACCCATTTTGAATCATGGATTATTTTGGAATTCATATGAACATTTTGATCATTTCAATATTTATTCTGTTATACAAATATTTCTGAAGGATGGGCATTCCACTTTCTATCTAGTGCTACTATGGTTATCATTCTGTAGCACTGTAAATGCATATAATGTATAGGATATAACTCTCACATGTAGATTTAGGCGTAACCTCTGCTACCTCAAAAGCTAATTTTATTGTTCTTGGTCTTATTGATAACTTCTACAGTTTAAAAACTGAATAAAGCAAATAAAACACTAAATATGTCACAGAAGGATAGTTCAAGAAAAGAAATAAATGAAACGGAAAATATTCGTGTTAAACACACTGAAGTAAATAACCAGTGTCAAGCTTTTACAAGGGAAGAATCCACGAGTCAGAACAGATAACATTGCTCTGGAAGAAAAGTGAGACCACTGAGTTATATCCTTCTTAATAAAGAAAGTCCAAAGCTGCCAAGGCAGATTGGAATTCCACCAGGAATGAGTCTGTCACCAGCTCTGAAGAGAACTGCATTATGTACATAATGGACATAAGTAGAATTATATCAGATCAAGCCTTCTGCTCCTCCTTTTATTATAATATCATCACAGTGTTTAAAGTGTCTGAGAATTCAATGTAGTGTGAATCTTTAATAAATTGATTTGTCAGGTTCTGCTTTAGCAGGAGGCACATAATGCTCTTAGGTTTGATCCTGAGGTTATTATATTGCCAGGATTTGATTGGCTGCACCTTCATGTTTGGAATCAAAGAGGAACAATTTAGATACTAGCTCTCTGAAGAAATTCAGAGAGCATCACATCTGTTCATTTTATTAAAACAGTGACACCTCCACAGGGGTGAGGTGACGAGTATTGGTCACAGAAGGAACGACAGCTTGGTATATCTGTTCATACTATCGATTAAACTTCCTGACAATCACATAGGGAAGTTAATTACTGGGAAGCAAATTAACACCTTTGCAAGATAATAGAGAAAACAATAATTATGTTAAGAACTCAGGAGGCTAAATTTTCTTGGCCTTGAGCCCAAAGCTATAAACACCATTAAAAAATAAACAAACAAACAAAAAAAAACCACTGCTTTATTGCTCTGGGGTAAATAGTTTGAACCATATTGATTGAAGTCTTTATTCTCAGTGATTAAAAAACACCTTCACCTGCCAGTGAGGTTTTTCAGACATTTCACAAGGAATCTTTCAATTAAGATTTCACATGAGACTCACTTTGTGTCACTGCTGGTCTATTCTTGTCAACAGAGAGGGAGACTATGTTACTTGCATGATCTGTGCAATTACACCTTATATGTGCCTTGTAAAACAAAATTACAAGGTCCACTCAATAGATGTCCTCTTTTCTGAACCAATAAAAATGAGGTTTCTGAGCAAGTAAGATTAAATCTGTTGCTTTTATAAACAGAAGAAACCATTCAGCATTCAGTTTTATTTTCAGGTTTAATTTTTGTAGCTTATTCTACATGCATATTAGCTGAAGTACAGAAACTGGAAAAGCAGTAATGTATCACCAAACCAAAGTAAGAGAGAACTTTGAATGCAAATTGTCTTCAAATAGCAGTGAAAGATTCTAAATTTACTGTCTGTAATGTAAAATCAAACCTACACAGCTCAAAATGGAATCTCAACACAGAGCCTGAAAGCTAGTCATGTAAGTTTTATTCCATTATAATAGCAAGAAGTTTCTTCTGAACAGAATGTATATACAGCAACCTCTATGGTTGACATGACATACCTAAATAAAACTCAAATTTATCTTCTTCCCTTGTGCTCAATTTTAGTAAATTGGAACAGGTATAAAAGAGACACTTAGCACCTCAATTATGTTTTAAAATGTTTATCTTAGAACACAGATTCTCTCTCTCTTTTATAATTAATTTTTTTTAATTGAAAGAACAATTATGGTAAGCCATGGTGAATTTACCACCATGGTGAATTTACATAGTGATTAATATGTAGTCTGTAACAAACTTAAAGCATCATCATGGTAGTTTCCACATGAGTTATTGTGGGCTTTGTTTGGCTCTTAGGGCTGCCATTACAACTGGTAATAAGAGAGATAGCCAGAAACCAGGCTAAACTATACACAATGTAGTAAAAACTGCAGGCTTGGCAGCGGAGAAAAATTACTTTTTTTACTTGTCAGCTAGATTACTTTGATTTGAAGATAGCAAAAAGCAATAAAAAGGAGGCCCAGAATGCGCATTTTTCTAAAGCAGCTTTAGTAAGAGCTTTTGCAACAGGAATAGCAAAAAAAATTGGCTTATTGGGATGGCAAACAAAATTACATTAGAATGTTCTGATAAAATAAGGAGATTGCTAAACATCAGTCTAAATTCAGACTTTCTAGAATCATCCATGAGAAAGAATCTGACACACTACAATCAAAGTTAAAGCGCTTGTCAATGGAGAGAAAATGAAAGAGTGAACGTTACTGAAACTGGTTGCATTCCTTAATGCACTTCTGGGAGATGTTACTATAGTTCAAAATTAAGATGATTTTATAATGTCAGCTGACAACATTTTATGAAAAAAAAAAAAAAGGAAAGAAAATAAAATACAAACTTATTTTCTCAAGATTTACTTTGTTTTATACTGGGATTTACATTTTTTTCGTGAAGATTTGGATTTGTCATTGGCTTTCATCATAATGCATTCTGTCAACCAGATGTCTAAGATTTCCATCTTCAACCCTACATGCTCAGATTTAACTTCATATTTTGTTTATCTGGCTGTTTATTTCAGACTGTTTAAACAGTCTGTTTTATTCTAGTATATATACATATATTTTTTTAGCACATTAACTAACTTTGATGGCTCTGGCTACTTCAGTTATTTTTCACGTTGTCATTCAAAATGACTGAAAGTAAAAAACTCACCAGGTAGATGACATCTAAGAGTGTCTCTGTCCAAGAATAATGACTCTGAAATTCTCTTCCTTCAGAAACAGTAAGATATCTGTGTACATTTTGAGATCAGTTATGATTACTTGCTATGGATGTATTTACTGTGTAATTTTCATACATAGTCCCGGATTTTGTTAGCAATCATAAAATAAAACTAATGCTGCCAATCAGTGGAAAATTCTTAAGGATAACTGAGTGTGAATTGACTTCTGCTCTGAGCATCTGCACTTCCAAACCAATGCAAAATGTAAATTCGGTCTGGATTTTACCATATGACAGTATTTTACAATTCCTCACAGGCTCGGTGTTGAAAATCACCTTCACTCCATCTTCTGTTCTTCCCAAGAAGCAGTAGAACAATTTCAAAGCCTGGAGTCAGCACACAGTGCTATTTTGTAAAGAGGTGTAGCACAGCCACAAATGGCCAATCAAACTCTTAAAAAGTCTTAACTGTACTGACTCAGATGCCTATAGAGCAAGACTACCATCAATCTCAAATGCAATGCATGAATTGAAAGGTACTGAATGAATGAATTTAAATTTTCTCTTTTAGTAGTATGCAGTAAAAATGTTGATCAAGTTTGCATAAAGTTTCAATTAACTAAAGTCTAGGTTAAGATCAGAGTGAGACTAACTCTTCACTTTCTCAAATACCATTTAGTGGCTCTGTGGTGATGAGTTTTATAAAATTAGATTTGCAGATCTGTGGGGGAAAAAAAGGAAAGAGCCTTTCCTTTTTCAAAGTTAACATTTACAGTATGTTTACATTTCATATGGAAACAAAATGATCTGAAGGAGAAGAAAGACAGTTCTGAAAGTATTGCATCAAACTATGGTAGTTGCTATGATATTTTGCATTTCTATGATATTTTGCAATTTTGAAGGTGGAGATAAAAAATTAATGACAGTTTTAAATGGATAATTCATGGCAGAACATGGTGCACATGATGTATCCTATTATTTTGTGTAGATTTTATATAAAAATAATTACATAAGATGAAAATGCTCCCCTCAAAAAGAATGAGAGGTCTGAACTTCTTCTTCTGCAGTGTTACTGACTTTTAATTCAGTAATAAGCTTATCACCTCCTCTATTAGAATGTACTTTTTTCCAACTCTTTAAATCCAATTCTTTTATACAAGGGATGTGGGGAATGTTATTAATTCAAATAAAAGGAAAACTGTAATAAAACTGAGAAACAGGAGTGTAAAGTCTCAAAAGTAATCTATATTGATGCAAACAAACAAAAAAACAAACAAACAAAAACTTTGATAACTTTGAAGACTATACATTAACTAAGGATTTAGATTTAATTTATAGGTGGAAAATGTGGATTTATTTTCCAGATTGTTTTAAATTAGTACATGTAAAGGTTAACTGATCCTCAATAGCAAGACATTCATAAGTTATTCTGGAATTATGATATACACTGGGTATGAAGTCCAAATCCAGTGAATCCAGGGCTTAAGAAGAAACAGCATGCAAAATAAATTAATTTCAGTGAGTTCTCTGAAATCAATGCAATGATAGAGAAGGTACAAATAATGAAAAAATATTTTCAGCATATGTTAGTTCGAAAGTTAATATCAATTACTCTTGACTGCAATTATACACTTTTACTTTCTGTGATAATGAAATATATCTTTTAACTTATCTATAAGGCAGAGGTATTAGTCAGAAGAGTGATTGAGAAAATTCTATATTTTGTGAATCTGTTTTGAGAAGTCTGTTTCTTAAAGTTGTAGAAGGATACATTCCAAAATATTTACAATATAACTTTTGATGCTTAATTATGTCTGTGAAGATACATGGCTTGTAGCATAAAGAATTTTTGTGTTCAGTGGGCCAAGTTTTACAAGGCCCTAAATGGCTCTATTTCTGATCTGTTTAAACTGATGCCTAACATTTAAGTACGTAATTCAAATCTATGAAGTTAGTGCACTACAACTGATTAAATTAAGCACATATTTCAGTACTTCCCTGAATCCGCTTAAAGTCCAACTATGACAATAAGATTCTGTCCAATGTGTTGTAGGCATGCTATTTTCTTCCACAACATTTTGTGTTTGTACTGAATGCTTGAGAGAATAAATTTTCAACTTCAAAGCATATTACTTTGAAAATATGCTTCAAAATATTTGTTGCACATCTCCTTATCCAGTGTCTTTCAAAGAACTATTCCGAAAAAGATTTTCTTGCCTTTGAGGGGAAAAAAAAATCAACTGCTTAGCACTTGGGAAATATATGACAACTAGGGAGAAAGCTGTCATTTTGTAAGAGATATGTGAAAATAAATGCTTGGAATGAAGATTTTACTTCAGTTTTTTTCAGGAATTCTCATAAATGTTACTGATTTAAAAAAAAAGAAATTATCAAAATAAACTTTTGCCACTTCTATGGCTTGAGCAACTCCCATCGTCCATGTCCCTATTAATGGTGTTTTTTTGTTTTTTTTTTTTAACTTTAAATAGAATGAGAGGAAGCTGGACTACTACAGATTTCTTTTGGCAGATCACCTTAAAATAAAATTGCTGTAATTTAAATTGTTTGAGTGAAGTGGATAAATTTCCAAAGGTACTCAGCATCCAGCCACACCAGGACTCTGGTACAGACAATGCATGATCGCGTCCTTGCTATCAGAATCCATAGCCTATGCATAGCTATTCATGCTTCCATGCAATTTAGAGCAGTGGGTCATAATTTCTATAAAATGCTTAGTTGCTAGTTGACAGGATTGTGTGTTAGAATTTGCTTTTTACATTGCTAAGCCTTGCCAAAAGGGTCCCCCAAACTTCCAAAACCAGAAGAGAACATGTAAAAGAGAACATGTTCACTGATAGAATCATCACTATCAGTGTAATCACAAGTGTTTAAAGCCTTATCCTATCCTACATACTTCAAGAAATTGAGAATTTCTAATTCTCTAATTCTAAAGAATTCCTAAGGAATCTTTTGACACTTTTTATCATGTGAAACTAATTAGGATTAGAGTGCTTGGGTCAAACCTTCCTCCTGTATGGGAAAGATAAAGTTTACCAAGAAAGTGGAGTAGAAGAGGATGTTAGACATGTACATGCTCCTAATACAAAGAGTAAAACGGATAGAGATACAGGACAAGTGGCAAAGTAAAAACAGCAATTTCAACATCGAAAAGGGACTGGGAGGTGGGCAATGGCACTTCAAGTATATAAGTGAGGATTTCAGCACTTCAACCTAACTAACAAAACTGGGCTTGATGTTCTGGGATCTCACTGAAACTGATATCTGATAAGAGGTCAAGCAGAGATTACCTAGATGCCCTTTTATTCTACCAGTTCTTGTGAAAAGCTGGTTTCATGCAGATAGAGGATAAAAGAAACTCTGATTCTATTAGAGGTGATATTTTTATGGTCAAGTGTTAGATGATATGGTGTAAGAACACAGATTCTTGGAATAATGCTTTAAAAGAACTTTGTTAACACATTAATTCAGCCAAAGTCCTTGAGAAACTAATGAAATCTGTTAATAAATGTTGAACAGCTTTAAGATAGATTTTCAATAAGGAAACAGCTGCTTGCCTTGAAAAGGTAGTAACTAAGTCTGAAGGCCAGAAGATATGATAAGGAATAAGCAGATGGCTCAGAGTAAACAGGTTAAAGTAGCTCTTGTCATTTCCTTGAGGAAACGTAGAGTACCTCAATATTACAAAATTATATGAAACTCACTGAGGTAATAGTGATCAAGTATGTATTTCTGGAGGATAAGTAGAGACATGAAAAAGACAGCAAAATTTATTGTAAGATAACTAACATAATGCTTTAAGTTATTTAAAATGAGGTTTGAGTTGTTAAAAGATGCCAGAAGAAATAATAAAAGAAATAAAATCTGCAAATCTGCATGTAACAATGACCAGTCCTGAACAGGAACTGTGTTTGGTTATCTAATCTCTATTGTTCATAATCATTACCAGCAAACTCATACTGTAGATCAGAGTCATTATATAAGAAAAACAGAAAGAAATCTTTCATATAATGCATGCTTTCATTTCACCCAATTTTGAATTAATCTTATATGTACATGTATGCAAAGACAAGTCATACCAAACTGTTACCTTTATTCAGTTGTAATTGTAGTGTATAGGATTTTTGACCTTTTAGCTATGTAGACACGATTTTCTTTTGTATCTCCTGATTTAAAAGGCAATGTAATATTGTAAACTGGATAATTTGGAAGAGAGCAGTAAACCCCAGAAAAAATGATTTTGTGTTTTTCTTCCTCTCTTTCTTCCTTTCTTTCATTCCTCCTTTCTTTCTCTCTTTCCTTCTTCCTCTCCTTTCTCTCCTTCCTTCCATCTTTCCTTCTTTCTTTCTTTCTTTCTTTTCTTTCTTTCCTTATTTCCTTCTTTCTTTCTTTTCTTTCTTTCTCTTTCTTTCCTTCTTTCTTTCTTTCTTTTCTTTCTTTCTTTCTTATCCTTCATTCTTTCTTTTTTTCAATTAAATTGGAGAGTTTCAAACACACACTAAAAGTAGCCACCTCTTAACTTTAAATGGGATTTAGGTATAAAAAAGCTACTATTTCTCACTTCTAAAAATCTGTTCCTTATTGTTGTTTTATCTTGAACAGACGGAAGGAAAGATAACACTGACTATAAACAAGCAATTTTATATAGAATATTTTCTTCCTCTTCAGGCTAAATTCTGTGGACAGATAATGTGCAAGATCACAAGTGAACTCAGTAAGTTTTATAACCTTTTATATGGAGACAAAATTTTTCTCTATATTCAAATAACTATTTTGCTGTATTTAAGTAAAGAAGGATTAGGATGGCAGGATGTTTAGAAAATGAATACACTTGTGTGTTTAACTTCTTGTGAATCTGGAAGTCATAAGATTCAGTGCATGGAGTTCATTCATTCATTCCACAGCAGTTTGTAGTAGGTTATGTGGGCCAGTAGCTAGTGCACTGGATTACCCTGTACTTACTTACTCTGACTCTAAATTACTAGACAACACTTCTCGCAGTTTGCAAAGCAGTAAATGATAGCATAACTCCAGAAATGCATGAAGGTGTTAAAATAGTCACTGAAAAAATGTTGGGTTAATATTCACAGAAGTGAAATATAATTTAATTCTTTTATAATCAGTGAAATGTGTGATCCTCCAAGCAGAAATATTCTCCAAGGAGAAAATTCTGGTATTTTCATACTAAGAGTAAGACTGAGAGTTGGAAAAGGACCTGAGATCTTCAAAAGCACTTTCAGAAGAAGTTAAAGTAACTGAAAAATGTAACATATAGGGACTTTTGAAATTCTTGAATTAAGAAATTAATCTTTAACAGCACCACAAATGTAAATAAATGAATGTACACTGATAATGTACTGTTCACAGTTAAGTATTGCACGGATATTTCTTCTTCTCACCTGTATTCTTCCCATGATCAGAGAGGTCATTTTCCCTCTCTCTGCCATTTACTCATTCTCTTTCTCCCATACAGCTTAATTCAAATAGCAATTTCTGTTTTCTCTGTACTTTCTCTCTTTCTTACTGATTTCTCTTTTTTCTTTACTATTTTTCCCAGGTCTGCTGAGCTCTCCTTACTTTTCCCACCATCTGGTTAGACAGCTGTTACTGATATTACTGAATGAAAACAGTTGTTCAGAAGCTGATTTTACCTGAGGATCCCTGTGGAACAGAAAGTTGTGATGATCAGGGCAGGTGAAATGATGTATGAAACAAATCTCAGTGCTTTAGAGAAAACTGATGTGGCACAGAAGTGCTGTAGAGGCAACATGGATAGGCCCAGTTGAAGAAGAATTCATATAAAGAAACAAGTTACCAACTACAGTGGGTTGAATGATTAACTTGTTGGTAAATAAGGGCAGGCTGCGCCCAACATCTCTGGAGGGATGGGATGAAAAGGAAGTACAGCAGAAACACTGACCCAGAACAGAGAAATGGATGTGAAATGAAGCAGCTGTTTCAGCTGCATTACAGAATAAAAATTCAGAATACCTTTTCAAAGAATATACAGCCTGACTTTGTTTCTGGTTTGTTCTGCTTCCTGACTCCTCTAGTAGAATTCTCTCTCCAAAAGGGAGCAAGTCCTCATAGCCCTGGACTCCACAAAGTAAACCACATGAATCTTAAGCACAGCCTCTTTAGACTCTGATGTACTTACCCAGACTGGTCACCACGAGGTGAGGATAACAATTCTTATCAGAATGTTTTAATAATTAAGACTGAGGTCCAGGATGTATTTAAGAATATGTTTAGCTTTAGATCTATTAACCATTCCGGAGACTTCATATGTAGTCTGTTGTATAAATAGGTTTTATAAGACATAGTCAAACAGACAAAAATCTTATAAAATATCTCACCGGATTCTTCAAATTCACTGTTATATGCATTCCAAGTTTCACTTATGCGGAGCAGGTTTTCTTCCATGGCTTGAATGTCCATGTAGGGACAATTGCACTCAGGGAATTTGGAACCACACTGACACCAGCAATCATTGTCCTTGCAGATGAACTCTCCCTCTGAATTGCAGGCAATATAGCTCAGAGCTGCCTGGACAAAGTGTTCTTGCAGATACTCAGGCAGGATGACCTGAAGACCTTAAGGAAATAGAATAAGTATCATGTTTATTAAACTCAAAAGAATACTCAAGCCAAGCAGATTCCCGTAGCTACATAAGATGGTTAAAAAATAAAGAATATAATTTAGTTAAATAAGCTACAAAAAGAAAAAAAATACAGAAAAATTTCCATATCTTTCTAGCATTTGCACTATTTCATGAATTGCCTAAGAATTCATTTAATATATACAAAGGTTGCTCTGAAAGTGATGCCTCCTTTATTTCGATGGAAACTACAACAGCTACAAAAAGCACAATAGCACTATTTGATAGAGCAAATTCTCAGCTACAAAACACTTTTTAAACACAGTCACCACCATTAGTGATTCATTTTCACCAGCGATGAACAAGAGCCTGCATGCTACATCCATAAAAAATGTAGCATCTGTACTAGTGGAGGTGATTCACTGTTTCACAGCTGCTACCAGTTGTGCAGGCAATGCACCTTTTATTAGCCTGAACAGACAGAATTCAGAAGGCATGAAATCCAGACTATACAGTGGGTATGGTTGGACAATCCAGACAAGACTGGCAGTGTGCTCCACAGTCTTCAAACAAGGCCTGCATTTATCATGTTGCAAGAGCAAGAATGTCTTTTTCTCTGGCCTCACCTTGGAAGTTCCAGCTTTCAGCTTAGTCAGCATCAGAATGTAGCAGTCAGAGTTAATGATTTCCTTGGGTTCTGATAAATCCAGAATGAACACTCCTTTCCTATCTCAAAAGACAGTGCACATCACTTCCCACTGAGTGCTGCGCCTTGAACTTTTTATTCGATGGGGAATTCACATCACCACTCCATGGACTGTCATTTTAACTTCAGCTCATAACGGTGACACCAGGTCTCATCACTGCTAATGATGCAATCCAGGAATATGTCACCTTCTGCCTCATATTGTTTCAACAGGTCCTGACAAACTTGCATATGGCTTTCTTTCTGTTCTCGTGTGCACATTTGTGGGACCCAACTGGGCAAACTGTGCGATTTTCCAATACTGCCACCATGGTTTCTAACGTATTGAAACCAATATTCACCTTCATACAAAGTTTTTTGGACATAATCCACCAAGCTATGCAGATGAGTTGATTGAGATGCTCTCCATTTTGTGGTGTGACAGCTATGCTTTACTGTTCAGAGCATGGCTGATCTTTCATGTTGCTATCACCATTGCTGAACCACACCACCCACCCCTCACTGTGCTCACATCCACTGTTTGGTCTCCATCAACACTCAGCAAACATCAACAAATGTCAACGGGTGCTATTTTTTTCTGCATGAGGAATTCAGTTCCACACTTGTGCTTCCTATGCACTTCCATGTCTGACCCCTGTCAGACTCCTCTGCTGCCACCTGTTTCACAGCCACAGAATGCAACAGAATATTGGTGGGAAGGTTCAGCCTCTACTGCTACACCACCAACATTAGCCTCTGACACTGTGGGCCAACATAATAAAATAGGAGGCAATAGCACCCCTCATCTATCTTACACTTCTGTCTTAGTATGGAACATTCATTCCAATAGCTACTAACATGTATTCTTCAGATCATATACTAGTGTATTTCCTCCTGGAGGGATTGTCAAAAACAGAAATAGTGGATTACATCAGCTTCTCCCTGATAGGAGACTGAAGACCCTCAGCTGTAAGAAGTTTTCAGTATGGAAACCTGCAGGTAAATTACAGTCCTTATACTGTAAGCTAATACAAATTTTGAGAGTGTTGAAGGGAAATCAGCTTTGAAGACAGCAACAGTGAAAGTAAGGAAGCTGTACAAGCAGGAAAAAAAAGATCTGAAGGTAAACATTTGGACTTATTTTCCATGTTGGCTTTGACACAAGTAGATATACCTGAAATACAGATATGTTCAAGTTACTCTAGTTATTTCTCCATGCTTCTGTAGACTCAGGCTAAGAAGAATTGGAAAATTGAGCTGGAAGGAATTTTAGGAAAATAAAATTAGCCTTATATTTCATTTCTAAACATTGACATATAACAGCCTTTTTACCAAGTGTTTTAGAAAAATATGTGTGCAGTGATTCCATATGAAGTGTAACTATGTCATTTTGTGCAAAATCAAATAAAGAACAGTTTTGCTATTGATTTTTTGAGTGTATGGATTTATAAAGTGGTTTACTCCTATTTCATCTGCCAGTACCTCAAGCAGACCTTGCAGGATGGGACCTGATCTATCACTACAGAAAGTCCTCTGACTGCAACTTGCATCAGAACCAGCTAAAACCAGCTGTTTTCAAATAGATGCCTCCTCTCCTAAGGGATTTCAATTTGCTAAGAAGCAGTCTGCTGGATATTCCGGGTAAGTATATAAAATCCTGAGAAAAAGAATTCATTCTTAATTCTATGAAAGGTTTAGCACAGAGAAGGGAAGGATGTTAGTTACTTAAAATCCTTCTGCTATGTCTCAGATCCCTTTGCAAAGCATTTTCACACTTTACCATGCCATGACATGTCTTGCAAAAACATACGTTGTACTAAGGTATCAGAATAAAATATTTGGAATATTTTTGACCAGAAGTTTATTCATCTGAAAACTATTAGTTCTTTGGCTACAACAGTCAAGCGATAGGAAAAAAAACATGAACAAAACCAACCAGACAGTGAAGTACATTGTAAATTTTGATTTGTTAGTTGTGATTATATTCTGGAGCAAAAATAATCTCTCTGAAAACAGTGGAGCTTATTTCTCAGTATATTGGTTATTTGTGATACATGTTTCTCTCACACAGGCACTTGAACAATTTCATAGAGATTTATTCCTAAATATTAGGTAAATAAAAATATATCTGTAACAATAATTTTATAATCTTTCCAGGTGGAAAGCCATATTATAAATGCACGACAATATTACTAAAAGTTGGTCTGTTTGTGCCTTTCTCTGTCTTATATCAAAACGTGTAAAACTCTTGCTACCCTTGTATACTTTTTCAATGTACAAATGTATTTATGAAAAAAACTTAGAATTCTGATAGAAAAAGAAAGCCCAAATAAGCAGTCCTGTCTTGTTCAATTCCTATATGATAAGCATGAAATAGATTTAGCAGTTGTGTTACTACATTTCTCATGACAATCTGATGGCATGTGTCAAACAGCTCTCTGACTGAAGCAAAGATTAATTTCCAAATTTTAACTTGACAAACATCATGCAAATTCTGGAGAACTTTAAAAATAGCAAATGATTTATGGTTACATTTTATTCACTGCATTCCAGTGAAAATGACAAGTTCTTTTCAAAAATACGTATATTTTCAGTGAAATCATGCCTTTTAAACTCTTCTCACCTAATGGAAAGAGAAAGGAAAGGCAAAAAAAACCATGGGTGTATTAAACAAGGTAATCTTTCCCTAGTAGCCAGTCTTAATAATCAGCAACAACTTCACACTATATGTCCAACTCATGTATGAACCAATATCAATAACTTTTACAACTTGAGATAACTGTTTAATTAAGACCCATACTCTTCTGTCCTTGAATGTACAGTTAGGCATAAACATATAAATTATAGAGAATTTAATCTGTTTTCACAGCAGTAATAGAAAGTTGTTCATGTTGCATTTGTGTAACTGAAAACGAACAAACAAAAATTAAGACAATTACTAGAGGCTCATTTTCAACAATGTTTAGGTGCCTAATCTGCAGTATGCAGATATGCACTTATTGCAATTTATTAAAAATGAATCAGAAGCAATACCATTTTACACATTTTTATAATAAGTGAGGTGTCTAACCTTAAGTGTTTTCTTATAAGTCCCAGAGGAGCCTTTGCACTTTGCATTACTCAAGGACTTTGCAAATCTATGCCCTGTTCCTCTGGTGAATCTGTTCATTCCAGTGGGACAATGGGTTACTACTCAAAACATGCAAAGCAGGCTAAGCACAGGAAATGTCATTCCCTGCTTAGTAGAACCTATTGGAATTTGGGCTTTGTGAAAGGTGAGCAAGTCATTTCTAAGTAGGGATGCAAAATGTTAACAGCATTATTCAGATTATTTTCTGATGGGTAAAGAAATCTTTTCTATTTGAAAGGCAACATGAGTTATTGACATTTCCTTCACTTTGCCTAAAATGTACCTACTGCACACACACACACACAAAAAGAAAAAATAATGACCTTTTATGAGGAGGAAAAAAAGAAAACAAATTAGTGTGATAAATGTCATCCCATTCCAAAACAAATTAATGAAATTACACCTACATACCTTGCAACTGAATCTTATTTTCAGGACTCTGAACCAGAACAGAACTGACAGAATCTAAGTTGTCATAGTTACTGCAGCCAAGAGGACCAGTCCGCGTTTCTGTTACCTGATGGTAAGAGAATGGAAAAGCATTTGCTGCATTATTCAAAACAGATCAAAGAGTTCAGAAGCTTCTTTCATAAAGTTTCCCTTTAATTCAACTGCCTGTGTATTTCAGACTTAATTAAGATGAAATAGATTATTTTATATATGAAAAGTAAGACTGCAAATGTTTCACCAGTACAACAAATTTTGGAGAATGCTATTTTGATAGCAAGGCATTACTACAAATATTTTAGCTAATCAACATCTAATGATGATTTATTTCTTCATACCTATAGAAATCAAAATGAATTTAACAAATACAGTTCATAAAAATGCAGAGTAAGATTTTCACTGATGAAAATTGTGCACACAGAATCATGGAATCATAGAATCATGGAATGGCTTGGGTTGGAAAGGACCCCAGGGATCATCAAGTTCCAGCTCCCTTGCCACAGGCAGGGCCACCAACCTCCAGATCTGGTACTAGCCCAGGTGCACATGGCAATTCCTTGTTGAAATCACAGTAAAAAATGGACTTTTTCTCTGTAGCAAAGCAGGATTTCAAAGTAAAAACTTTTGATGAGGTGCAACATTTTCCACCTAGGAAAGATCTAAAATAAGATTAGGTCACATCCTGCCTGTTGTAATCATGGGGTCTAACCACAAGATCAAAATACATCTATATGTATCAAAACAATAGCTGCCACAAATAGAGCATTGTTTTAACAGCTGAGGGTTCTGCTTGGCAACGTGTAGTTTGTTAAACAAGTAAATACATTATTAAGAATAATAACATCAACAATAATGAAGAAAAGTGGTCCACATAATTTATGGATTATGTAGATGGTTCTTAATTGTCTATAAAACAATTACAAAAGCAAGTTCATTTTTAAATGCTACCCTAAATGAAAAAAAAATGAGGCCTAATTCAGTTTCTCAGCAATGAGGCTCTGTCACTTTTGAAGTACTGCTGTAATGCCCAGAGGGCTGGCTGGCACCAAAGCAGTGTCTCAATGATTATTTTACCCTGTATGGGTAGCACGATAAAATCCCAAATCCTGTAGACAGGTGGGCATACCACAATCTCACTATTATTCTCTTTCTTTAAGTGGATTGGATGGTGTTGAAAACTCATGGCTTTTGATTCTTTCTCCTTCATACCAAGTCCAGGCAGAAAGAGAACAGTAAAAATGAAATGAAATACAAGCAGATCTGTAGCAGAAAATGTTGGCCATGGGGTATCTTCCCACTTTCCTTTACTGCCAAAATACAACCAATTCCTCCATCATCAACCTCAACAAGCTGCTCCCAGCTACTGTGTTGGAACTTCCTTGCTCTCTTTGCTTTGCCATCCTAGATGTCTTTGACATTTACCTCTATTTGTTGATTTGTCTCTGAATAAAGGTGATTCTATCATCTCTTACTTTGAGTATTATATTCTACACCAAATCTCCTGGAGAATAAGCTTAGGTTGTAAGGTCAAAGAGTTCATTTCCAAAATTTGAACCTCCACCGAGCAATAGACATCTAACAATAATTCTTAGGAACAGAAGGAATCCTTCTATTTCAATAATCTCATTTGAAAGCAATATGGAGATTTGCTAAAATAATCCATGAAAGTTCACGTTGCTTAGGATCACCTGGTGCTCTTACACCAACATGTATGAATGGCTGCAACTGGATCGGGCTATGTCCACATTGTTTCGTATTTTCCAAGTCCTAACATTTTCACAAAGTAAATGTGAAATCTTGGGCTATTCATTGGCGCCTTTCTGTCACTTGGAAGAAGTGTTCCTGGCAATGGAAAATGATATCCTTTGCAATGCCAGCAGCCTGCAGAGAGAACACACAGAACTGGCTTCAGCCAAATCTCTTAACAGAGTGCCAACAGCGCAAAGAAATGAGATCAAGTCAGGATCTCTCTTCCCTGCACACCTTTGGCAGTCTTCAGTATTTACACTGGGGCCAGATTTACCTTGTTTTTTGTTTAATCATCCAGAATCAGCGTAAAGATTCTTGCATGGCTATCAGATTTGGCTGGGAAATAGGTAGAACAACAACTCTGATTTACCCATGATCCTCCAGTCCCCTCCTTCTCCAAAAAGTGATCTAAAATTCCTTTACAAAATCTTATTTTTTTGTTGCATACCCGCCTCATGTGAGAAATCCTAATTAGTTCATATAACAACAAAGACAAGTATGTACATTAAACAAGATAAATAACCAGAAGACAGAAAAAGAGGGATGAAGGTTGTTACGAATTTTGACCTAGTTCTGAAAGATTATACTCAGCATATATGGACGCAATTCTATTTACAAATATCCATTTTTTTATCTTTTGTTATAATTTTCAACCATCTGTCTATAAAGCCATCCAGCTTCATGAATCCTTATGAAATGTACGACCTACAGAAACAATTCTTATTCATTTTTTTCTTTTTATGCCTCTTGACATAACAAAATAAAGAAGGTTAGTGTCTGTGTAATTATGGTGTGCCATTTTGTTCATGAAGATTTATTCTTCACTTGGATGATGCAAGACACAGGTAATGATAACTGTTGTTTTGATTATGGGAGTGACAGCATGTGGTGTATGTAGGTGTGCACAGAAGCAGAATGGGAAAGAGTTTATCATTAAGCTGCTTTTATTTATATTTTTTTTTTCTAAGGACCAGTCATATAAAATCACTCAAGGGAGTTACTCCCAAATGAGATACTTCTGTCTTGATCCAGCTGTTACTAAAATCACTGACAATTTTGCGTGTTTTGTCTGTGATAAAAAGAAAACTGCAATGATAGAAGCAACAGTGGAAAGGAAATGGCTCTTCTTTAATTATCTTCCAAACACGGAAGTATGGCTATATTCAGCCTCAAGATCACAGCTGAAGTGTTTTGTCTGAAGGCGTACAATAAAAAATAAGGCAAAAACAGGAGAGGGAATGGTAAAATGTAAATGCAAATAATTTTTTAAGATGCAAGTATAGTCCAGAAGTGATTGCAGATGAACAAAGAGCACTGTAATCACTTGTTTTGTAAGAGCTAGACCCATAGTCTGTGAAGAACACTAACTCACAAAGCAAAATATAATGGACCAAAGTTATTTAACAACCAAAAGCCCACAAGAACCAGTAAACAAAATATGTGTAAAACCATTTGACATAAACCAAGCAGGCTATTCTCAAGTGCATTGTTTTCAAAGATTATCACAGCACAGGTTTCCCTGGGCAGCAGGGTTTTCAGTTCCCAGAAATAAACCGTAACATTTGGCATTAATGAGGCAAATGCCTACAGTTTCCAGTCAGTTAAAAACTCATAACCATGGTGATAATGACCCGATTATCAGTGCACAGAGAACATACCTCCCAGCACTTAAGCAGAGCTGAATTCTTGTGATATCAGTGGGTAGTATTTCCCTGGGAAACTGTACTCTTTTTTGTCCACAATAATTAAGCCTATAGAAGGCTTTCCTAATAAAAAAGGAACACATTTCTGCAGAGATTTTGATCCTGGTGTGTCCTTTCTATTGCACATTGCTGGTATTCCTAGCTACATGCCCAGGCAGAGGCAGTGCACTGTCTTGCATAAAGGACTGTCCTCTTTACGAAGATTCTTTTAAAATGTATTTGGCTTCTAAGGAAGACAACTAAGCCAGCATAAAGGAGAATGAGACAATGCTAGGAAATTCAAAACAGAAAGCTGCATTCACATTCACGTTGCCAACTTTAAACATTAAAATAGTGATTTAGAAGAAACTCCTTGTATATATGTGACGTTACTGATGGAAGAAGTTCTCTTCTGAGTGACTGGTGCAATAGAAGGATGAACCAAATTGTGCAGGGAGAAGAAATCCAAAGCAAAAAACAAAACTGGATTGGCTTGATATTCTGGAGGATTGTCTGAGGAAGAGGAAAAACTGTACTTCTCATTCAATATAGCTAATGAACCATTAGGTAAAACTAGATCCTGCCATTATTGTTCACACTAAGTCCTTTCCTCCATAAATCATTCAGTGGGATTAATTGCATAGTAACAGTATTTGACAGTTCCACAAATAATAGAACTCCCTTGAGTAATTACACGTTATCAGTAATCAGATGTAAGAGTCAACCAGGACACAACATCTTCCAGCAGTGCTGCAAGGGGCACAGATCATCTCATGATGGTAGGCAGATGTCTATAAAGGATGAATCACACCTCTGGGATACAAAACCTAGTGTATGTATGGCCTTGATATTGAATAGAAGGGTCACAAGGTGCTATCTCCCCCAGCCCTCCTGCCCCACTGCGGGCCCTCTCCACAGCTGCAGCTCCAGCCCTGGGCTGTTCCTGGGTGGGCTCCATGGCTGCGGCCTCCTCCAGGCCACATCCACTGCTGCACCGTGGGCTGTTCCACGGCTGCAATGGAGATTTGCTCCATGTGGTGCCCACAGGCTGCAGGGAGCTTCTGCTCTGTGCATGGAGAACCTTCTACCATCTCCTCCATGATGAAAACCCCTGCCATGTAAGCTCAAACAACTTCTTTTTTTTTCTCCCTAGATTCTGCAATTTTTTCACAAAAGCACCTTTCTTTCAGCACCTTCTTTTAGCAGAGAATAATTGCTGTAGTTACCGTTCTTTTGCCCTTCATGTGTCATTGAGCATAGTAGGGCTTCCACTAATTAGTGCATAATTGAAATAACACAAATCATCTGAATGTTCTGAGTACGACGCTTGTCATGCTAGCAGCTAGATGAACATTTAAGAGAGGCTTAGATAAACCAACAGTAAACACAATGTCAGGACTTGGAATAATATTTTGGGAGGGGAAGTATTTATTTATTTATTTTAGATTTATCAACATTCTAAAGCCATATCCGATAGGTATATAACATTTTCAATACATTTTCTGTTAGCATCGTCCATACTGTTAGTATAGGTCTGACTTTTTAATTCAAAGAGCCCACTAACTCAAATGACCTGGAATCACTCTGATCTTATTTTTCTGTCAGAGACAGTAAACATAATCTGCCAGCAAATGAAATAAATTGCACAAATTTCATTAACCAGGCAAAGTGGAATAACGACTTTCAGGTTTTTAGGCAAGATGGTGATTTTTTTAAGGCTAACTGTTTATTTTCATCTGATAGGGAGCAATCATCAATCAAGTCTCTTCTCCACAACTTCAGAGAACAATTTATTATCTGTTAATTCTAGGAGGACCTGTAAGAACATCAAAACAAGTCTCTGAATTTATGCAATGCCACAGAAAATATTAGAGAAAAAACTGAGCCTGCCAGGGCTGTGTCAGCTCTGAGCTAGCAGAACACGTACATAGGTTAAACAGCCTTCTAAAGATAATTAAGGTAGAGATGGGGGAGGGAGGAAAAGATGATTATACTGTTCCGTAACTCTGACTCTGCAAACCATGCAACAATTCTGTGGCTCTGGAACTTGAAAGTGAGGAATTCCCCCAGTTGAAATCACTGGCAGCGTTGACATGTCTGACACTTGGAGCCACGATTTTCCCTTTTCAAGGATAGTTTAATTTACACTGTGTGTCAGATGCCACATTCCTATGCATCTGTATCTGAAGCTACAAGGAAGTCCCCACGGACCGAGGCTGTCTGGGACCAGTGCAAGAGCCTTTATTACCTGCACTTTCAGCCTTACACAGAGTGGATAGGCATTCATTTTTCCTTCTAACTAGTTTTCAGAAATGTGTGAGAGTGCAGTTCTCTTTTGGAAAACTAATGTACATCCTAGTAAAGATGCAATAAAAGCTGAGCATTTTGTTTTAGCTTACACTTAAATAGTGCTGCTTGCCTACATCTTACTTATATGAATGCTATTATTATTTTTTCACAACTTCTATTGGTTAAGGAGACAGCTGAGCAATAAAGAATAAATGAAATCTGTATATTCCGCTTATAAGATAAAATTAGAAACAAAGAGCACAGCACAGGCTACAAATTAAAATAGCATTTCATGTATAAAAAAAATTGCAAAGTATCTGCAAAACACAAAGGCAAAGAAGCTGTACTGAAGCACAACCTGCTTCAGAGTCCTCACTCCTTTTCCAAACACAATACAGTTACTATACGATAGACAACATCTCCAAAGGAATCCTGGGGCACCTACTTTAAAGGGAGACTGTTTGTTTTTCCCAACTGCAAAACTTTCCCAAGGACTTTCCAGTATTGGCTCAGTTCCTATGTACAATGTTGAGCATACTCAGATTTTTTACTGCATCCCCATTCGTTTTTGTGAAGACAGAACCACTTTGCAACTCCTAAGACTCTCAGATATTACGAATAATAATTGTACTGCAGTTGGATGGAAAATAATTTTCTTAAGTTGGGAAAAATGTACCCAAAAAATGCAAGTCCTTCCTTCCTGAATTAGAATACAAAGTCAAAATCTTCTGTTTTGAAACCACAAGGAAAAAAAGGGTCAGTATCATTGTAAAAATGATCTTTAGATAATTTTTGAACCACCTTAATGTGGCCAGCTTTAAAATTACATACATTAAATTTAAAGAAAAAAATATTTTTTATTAAATTATAAAAATATGTGCTAAAGGTTAACATTAGGACTTGAAATATAAAAAGAATTAAAGTGTTGAAGCCCAAAAATCAGAGTGATAAGTGCAGGTTAAATAAGATCCAGACTTTCCACAGAGATCTTATCTATGTTTAAATATTTCCGTGCAAGTTTAAAACTTAGTTGCATTTTTTTGTGTGTGTATAATCCTTGAAAATTTACTAAATTAAGCTATCCCCAGGCTTTTTATTTCCTCTCCTTGAATGCAGTGCAACTAAGCTACTGATTTATTCTTGATGTCCGTAGCACTACAGTTCCTAACACTGCCCCCCACTTACTTTGACATCTGAAGCAGGACATTTTACATGTCTGCTTTATTTTACCATGCTCCAGTCAAACCACCTCTTATGGGGCTGTCATTCCAACCTCTCAAAAGAAATCACATTACTGTCCACAATATACATGTCTGCTGGTTTGCTCTCCGCCTGGGTCACATGTATGTTTTCAGGGATTTATTTTTAGGTTCCATCCTTCTTGCTTCCTACTCATTCGTTCCCTCTGGTAAATGGCTGTAACACTTTTGCCCTTTCTGTCTCATTGGTACTGCCAATTCTCAATATACAGTTTTTGCAAAATTACCTGTTTTATGATACACTTTATTATACATTTTCCTGCCTAACTACCAAGTTATCAATAACAACTAATGTATAATTTAATTATTAAATACCTCTCAGCTTTTCAAATTAAAGGGAAACTCTTGGCTAAAAGCTAAATTGGTTGTAGAAATATGCAAATATGAAAATATGAATTCCTCCACTGTTAGCTGAATGGTTTAGCTAAACTGCTCTGTAAGTTTGCTTAGTTACAGTTCAATGACTATTATGTAATCTAATCTGTGGCAAAAGCGATCTTTTGTCTTTAAATCTCATGAATTTATGAAAAAACATAGAAAGAATGTTTGAGATTGGAATCTGAATCCAAATTTTGGTGCAGTAAACATATATATATGACATGCATAGGACATGTGTACAGATAATATGATTCTTATTCAAAGCAGGCCAGTAAGACTTGCCAACTTCTTTACTACTTAATTTTTAGGAGTCTTAGGATTCAGAAATCAAATTTCTTGATTTTTTTTTTTTTAATTAAATGCACATGTTCCTTGTTAGATACTACTTGTTAAGGAAAAATATATGCAAATAATTATTATAATTGCACTGGAAACTCCAATCAATATCAGATTAGCTAAAGAATAATAAATCACAAAGGACTAAGTGTTGAATCTATTTTGAAGTGTAGACATTTCCTCATATTTTCTAGATCATTTAAGTGAGGTAAGGGAGCAATGCTTGTAATCAAAGCAAATGTAAGCAGCCATGTGCTTAATTTCATAACTGAGCCATGGCTTTTATGTCACCCAAGTTGTTGCGACAGCTTGAATTGTGAGATTCTCACAAGATATAGGAAATCTCAATGACATTTCGGCTCTTTGTTATCCAAGCTACTTCTACAGGCTTGGGTATTAAGAAAATCTTTATGGGGGAACGGGGGGTGGGGTTACATAAAACAGTTTACACCCCGGTGGTCAGAAAAGTGAAACTTATCATTTACTGTAATTGATCTTCATAGGGAAGTTACTCATAGGAACATCCCCCCAATATTTCTTATTTCTGTTCCAGATGCCATTGTTCAGGCAGCAATGCCTGTGTTGACAGGATTGATTCAGACAGATGGAGCAATTGAGGAAGAACCAGGTAAGAAAAATTGGAAACAAGGCTTTTTATTCAGGATATATGTTAGGTCAATTTTCTGCAAGCATGTGGTGAGTTTAAACAGGTAAGTGTAAATAACTGAACCTTTCTCTTCTCTGAGGCTAAATTTGATCAAGATAAAAATATTCACACTGTTATAGGTAGAAGTCTCTATAATAAACCAAACAAATACTGTAATCATTAATTGATAGTATATAATAAAAAATTCAGATAACATTTTTAATGCAAACAGAAAGCTTGCTGCTGTGATAATGAGCACTATTCTAGATTTAAAAAAAAATGTTTGGAAAAGGTAAGACAAAATGAAAGAAACAAACTTGTAAGTGACAAACCATATGAAAAAAAGATGATTGGTTAAAAATATATCAACACACCATAAACTCATAACAGATTTGCCAAAAGAAGAGCAAATTCCTTTTTTTTTCTTTTCCTAATGTACTAGGTGGATGGTTGGACTAGATGATCTTGTAGGTCCTTTCCAGCCTTACTGATTCTGTGATTCTGTGATTCTGTGATTCCAGGTAATTCTATTGCCTTTCTAATACAGATTGGAAGGAAGGAGGACTGAATCTACATTTCTCAGTTCATTTGAAGTGTATTGGAAATGTGAGTTGGTAACAACTAATAGTGTTTTGTATACAATCCAATCTTTCAGATTTAGTCTGTCAAATTAAACGGGAAAAAAAAAAAAGACCTTGTCTATTTCATACCTAAGTCCTAACAAAAATGCCAAAGTTAAGAGAAGCATCTTGTAGTAGAAGTACTGAGAAGTTTTTGGTTATGCCTAACTTTAAATATAATTTTTTATGTCCCTCGAAAATTTGAATATTGTGAAAACTACCTTCAGCTAATAAAAAATGGGACGGATATAGAGTATATTTTCTTGATATCCCCTAAGGTTTTAATGAATACACACAAAAAATGTTACAGAATAAACAGAAGAGTTTTGTCAGTTCAAAACTACACATCAGCTCAGGAAGTAAAATGAAAAATTCCATGTTTTACTCAGAAAAACAAAAGTACAACTAGATTCATGTTAGCCACGTTTGATTAAATAACTAAAATACTCATAACTGCAAGCATATAAAATAGTATTAAATATTTCTAAATCTGCAGTAATTGAAGATCATAATAAAATGGAAACACAAATAATTTAATAAAATGAAATTAAAAAACAAAAAACAAAAAAAAAAAAAAACACATCTTGAGACATAGGAATTACAGCTGGGTGGCAAATTCCTATAGACATACCAACGTCCTATATTTTCATCAAGAAAGACTAGATCCTCCCCAGTGTAAATCAAAGTTAAATTTGATGGCATACTCTGAAGTTGCACTATGAAACTTCCACATTTCTGACAGTGAAAACACCTTTGCCTCATGGCATTAAGGATGTTTCAGCAAGCTCTTCTGCTAAACCTGAACTCATTCACCATCTATATAGCTTCATGAATGAATGAATTTTTTAGAAAGTTCTGGATAATAACTGAGTTATTCCTATTTCATGAACAAGACAAAGAGAATTTTTAATATAGAGAAGGCTGCTCTTAGAATTAGTCTCATGGGGCAATGTTATCTAGACAGAAAGGTCTACTAAGTATCAAGGCCTGTTCATTAGGTTATATGTGAATGCAAATAGAACTAGCCTTAGTGATTTTTTTTTTTCAAAAAAAAAATGTTCAGAATATAAAATCTTGTCTAAGAACTTGTTTCATTATTTTTTCTGGACCCAATGTAGGTAAAAATACCTGGGGCAAAGAATGACATATCTTAAAGGCAAGTGCATAACTTCAACCAAAATATAGGAAAGAAAAAGGAGATCTTAACCTTCTGCAAGCATGCAAGTCTAAAAAAAAGAGGGATGTTCAGAAGAAAAAGGGAGGGGGGAATTAAAAAAATATATCATAATAGTATATAAATGCTTATATTATATGTTATAGACATATGCCAACTTCCTACATTTTCATCAAGAAAGGCCTCCCCAAAATAAAGTCATTGATTAACCAGATTAAACCACGGTAATTAACTTTCCTAGTTTTCTTAATGTTGTAAGCACCTGATGCTGTGAAGTTTAACGGGTGTAATGCTTGAGTCATTTATTTCAAGAAAGAACAGCATGATATTTTACACTTCTACTTGTGTAATATAAATTCTTTTTACAATACTTATTTTTAACAGTCTATATGGCCAAATAAACATTTTCCAGCAAAGATCAAAAATTAAAAGAGCAAAGTTCCTCATGTTTATTCTAAAACAGAAAAAGAAATGCAGACCCACACATTTTATCACTGTACTTTAACCAAAGATACAAATTGCTTTGCATTATATAACATAGTGTTTTTATTTCCTACAACAATACATGTGGCTCAGCATTGCTGTTAATGTCATATTTCAAATACTTAACAAGATTAAGAATAAAGTCTACTAAAAGAGACTAGAATAGGATGGCAGAAAAATTATTACTGTATATCTTCAATCTGTTCTCTGCACTACTTTATCACCAATTATTTTTTACACATTAAGGATTTAAAGAAAAGTCAAAGGAAGAACAAGGAATTATTTTCATTTTCAAAGCTCTATTTCTTCATGGAGAAGATATATTTTCTTAAAATCTTCTAGATAGGAGACTGTGACCTCTATTTAGTAGGTTTATTATGACTGTTAGAAAAACAAATTGAACTAGTAGAGCTAAGACAGTATAGCTCTGCTATGATATTCTCATTTTTTCAGGAAGAAAATATCAACGGAGGGGTACTGCAGTTCCCTCCATCAACTTTAAATGCAGCAACTATTCCCTGGGAAAGAGTGTTAATTTGGGTAATCTATAGGAAGAAAATGAAAAATAGTTTGATAAGAAGATGGTGGTTGAGGTTGTATGGAGAAAACCTTGATCTCAGCCATATCAAACTGTGCACAGAGAAACTTTATTGAATTCATTGACTTCAGTAGAACTTGTTTATTGTATAAGGTCAAAATTGCACAACTCGAAATTAAAAATACTTTCATTTTTAACTCTTAATTCAGTAATAAAATCTATAAAACAATGATGAAAATACCATCATTTCAGACATGAAGGAGCTGAAAACAAAATATAGTAATCACAGAAACTGTTCTGAATGAGTAAAGAATTTTTTTCTTAAAGCCAGCTTCTGTCACTGCCTATATTGACATTATAAGCATTATGTTTCTAGAGCTTTCATTATAGTTATGCTGTAGAAATTTAAACCCTGCTAATGTACTGTGTGAAGCCCTGAAGGTAGAAATAATTCTGAGTTGCAGAAGAAAGCAATGATGCAATTCTCATAATCAGCTGCCTCTAAAAGATATAAACATGATGGATATTTTCAGAGGTATTTTGTATCATTAAATTAACAGTTTCAAGAGTTTTAACTGTAACTCATAACAGCAAAATACATGAAAATATCTTAAAAATTCTATTCGAAAAACAATACATATACTGAAATCTTTCATTATTCATTATATTATTTTTCTGAAAGCTAATTGCTTCTGACTCTTCTGAGTCTCCGTTACCCTGACATATTCTTCCTAATCTGATCTCGTGTTCATACATGCTGTTGATGTGTGGTATCCATTATTTCCTTGAGTTCAGAGGTAGGGGAAGATTCTTCAAATTTTATAGTCCTTTCTTGACGTTTTCTGACCTGCTTTCAGGCTCCAGCTGTCAATTAGAGAGTGGAGGACACTGAGAGTTCTGAACTACATTTCTCAGCCAACACACAAACCACTGCACAACCAAAGACCAAATTGAAATCCATGAAATTCTGACTGCCTCAAATTATAGAATGCTCCACCCTTAATGTATATATCAATATTTTCACTGTGGATCTTGCAGTATTAAAACCTTCCTTCTTTAATTTTCTGACTGTTTTCCTTTGGTTTCAGTAGGGAATGGAAGAGAAGGAAAGGGAAGGGAAAGGAAGTGAAGGGAAGAATTTGAAGAACTTTTTAAATGATGGCAAGAGCTTTGTGAAAGCTGTTAAAGACTCTTGCTTACATTTGTCCATTTGTAGCCTGTCTCAGATTGGAGTTTTCCTCTCCTCTCTTTTCCTCTCCTCTTCTCTGCTCTCCTCCCCTCTCCTCCTCTCTCTTCTCCATTGAATAATTATCTGAAGTCTTTCTGAAAGATCTGTCCTAGCATCTGCAATATGTGCTATTTTGTTGCTTTGAAGATATTTCATGCTGTGTGACCAACTAGGTGGCAATGTTATAGCTCCTTGCACACATTCTTCTGTGCACTTTATTGAAAATATAATGAGACAATGTAGTCTGTATTAGAAGCTGCTAAAGTACATTCTTTTACAATTGTCATGTTGCAGCTGCTGTGATGCATTGTGCCAATTATGTTGCTGAGTATGCATTCTGTGAACATTTAGTAAAATGTGATTGCATTAACTTGCTAGTTCTTCCTCCCCCTCCCTCCATTTCTCTTACACTTGGATAGTGAGGGTCAGATTCTCAAAGTAATTGTGTTCTTTCACACCAAATGAAGAACTGACCTCTATACTACCTTTGAGGGAAAGCAGTTGTGGAGTTTCTATTTAATTAGAACTCTATTGTCCAAGTGATTTAAAGTTATATTTAATTTCATCACTTTAAATTCTTGGAAAAAATATGGCAATGACTCCTTGATCTTTACATTTTGTGTATTCTTAGACTTATTTAATGGCCCACACATAGCACTCATGATATTTTGTAACGTCTGTGGAAAATTTGGTCCAAAGATCTCCAACATCTCCCGGACATAAATATACAAATTCTTATATAGTTTAATTTTACAGTGAAACAAACACAAACTCAGTGCTGTGCAGTAGCACGTGGTACCAAGATGCTACAGATGCCAGAGATACCAGACACTGAGCTTCAGACAAGGAAGGGAAGTTCAGGGTTGCTTCTTAGCAAATAAATCCTGTTGAGAAATATGATGTAATTGTTTCAGCACAGCATTACAGCACTACTGTCTTGTTGTGTTCAATATTTCACATTTCTGTTGATGTTCAAGTAGCCTCTGTTCCATGCTTCATGGCACAGTCTAGCCAGGCTCAAAAACAGACTATCAGCTGTATCTCAGCTGTATACACTTACCTACCCAAATTCATTGCTAAGCTCACATTACCAAACGACCCTTAGGAAGAAGGTGATGCTCAAAACATAGCGGATATTAGAAGCCAGAATTCAGGTCCCGGTTGGGCTGGTAAGATAGGATAATAACCCAAATTTAAACTTAAACATTTATACCTATGCATATACATAGTTGAGTTGTGAAGCTTCTAACAAACTGTGAGATTTTCAAAGTAGCCTGCAGAAGTACTGAATTCTCAGCAAAATTTCATGGGAGTTTGCCACATCAGGACGAAAGATTCATGGCTTTTCTTTGAAATGATTAATTAATATCACCATAAATACCTGATGCAGAAGATACAAACTTCTGAAGAGGGACAGTGTCTTCTGGCTTTTAGTTCCATAGTGTGTTTAATTAAACTCACATTTACTATTCAACTTCTTCAATGGAGTCAACAGAAAACTGATATATTAAGCATTTCCAGCTCAATATTTAACTGTAATTTTACAAGTTAAAGCTCCTCCTGGGCACGAATCTTCGAGCTTCCTAAATTCTGGTCATTTACATGGCTTGGGTCTTAAATCCTTACCACAAACTAATAAGAAAAAAATTTGGCAAGAAGAGTTCAAGACCTAAACTTCAAAAGCTCCAAAATTTAGCAACTAAGAAAAATTGTGAAAATGTTTAGGACTCTTCAGGAATTTGACAAGAGAATGAGTCTTTATAGCAATTCAGCATTTCCACTTTTGATTACAGCAATTAGTTGAACCCACAGAAAAGCACACTCAAATAGGAGGTATGAAAGAAAACAAAAAGAAGAAGGCAAGCTTTTTCAGACCAAACAAAGAAGCAAGCAGACAAACAAAAGGTCTGGATTTCAGAATGAGTTTTGAGTGAAAAGCTAATTTCATTACATTTAAGTTTCCTCTCCTGCAGCCCACCAGGAGTTGTTCGTGGGTTAATTATAGGTAATCAGATATATTTACTATTACAATAGATCCCTCTTATAAACTATTTGTAATCTACAGTTTTTCAAGAAAACAAAGTGCTTAAATTTCTAATAGTTTAAAAAAAAAAAAAAAAGTGTTTTGGGGAAAGAAAAAGCAAATTGCACAATAAAATTTAATTGAAATGAGCGGGCAGATTCTCACGGATGGTTATTCATTCTCACTCAGATGGAATAAATGGGCTGTAATCTGGCTGTAAATAGCTGCTGGAAAATTCAATTTATGCATCTGTTCTGTTCCCTCCTGTTCTTTTGATGCGCTGTAGCTGTCCTTCAGCTGCTTGGACCCTAAGCTACCACCTACACTATTTACCTTCCCCAACTCCCTGAAATATTTTCCCTAGAAATAAGATCTATTCTGGGATGTAAGAAGATATCCTCCAACACGCAGCTAGTATAGCACTTCATTTTATTAAGCATCAGTGTTATAACTGCCCGACATAAATGTGTTTATCCCTTTGCAATATGTAACAATATTATTCAATAATATTTAATCTTCCATGCTGTCAGTGTGTTTCTTATCTTTTCTGCATAACTTCACTCAGCAAGCGATTAGCACATCCTCACAATTATGGTCCTATAAAGCTCTGTGCTCTTCTCAACGTAGCACTTCTTTACTGCAAATCCTAGTCAAGGGCAGAAAGTGGTGTGAGCTAACTCTCATTGATGACAGTGGTAGTTTGACAGTGGCATCTAACAAACAGGACTCAGGGTCACTCGTGTAGGAGCTTATACTACTGTGTCTCTCAACTGTTAAGAGAGCAGAAAAAAGTTGGGACACTATCCAGTCTACCCAACGTTGAAAAAGTCTCCTAACCAAGTGTTAGGAGGATGAGTGCTTGACCTCAGAGTAGTACAGGTCATTCTGCCACTGGGCAGCAACGGAACACATTGTTAGAATCACAGAACGTGCTAAGCAAAGTTGTGAACTTCAAGTCTTGTTTACACCATCCATCAATCAGGTGAAGGAAAGAGGTCAGTCAAATTGATTAGAGTCATTGGATAGTTCTAGGTCTTAGGTCATTTGACCTACCCCTGGACCTCTGATTATGATTAGATCTTCAATAGACTCAAATTAGTATGGCTGTACACAGGCAAGAACAACACTGAGCAGGAAGAGCCGAGAATATTGCTTGTTAAAGATAACACAAATAGAAAGAAAAACATTTGCTGGCTTTATTTGTATTATGCTTCCATAAGTTTAGAGGATTTATCAAATACAAGGAGCACACACTCCATCATCCTAATATGCATGTTAATAGGGAGACTTAACAGCTGTCAGTGCATCTGAAGAGGAATGTTCATAGGAAAAATCTTCTAAAATGAGCATACAAGAGAAGTAATGTTGGATCTGTAATATTTCAAATATAACAGGATATGCATTCATGTAAATGTATATGCAAATTACATGCAGCCCCGAGGCTCTTGGAGAGTTTCCAGTGATGCCCTTGAGGATGCAAACTGCTGATTTAGCATATGAGCCTAACTACTATCAGTAAAATGCATGCATTAAAATAATATCGGAAGAATGTATGTATCAGGGACTTTTAAATAAGGTAAATATTGACATAGAGTCTGGGTAGCTCCCATGAATATTTGATTTCCAGTTGGAAAAAAATGTGATTTTGTGATTTTTCCTCATTTTATGTGGAATAAACAATGAAAACAGTGGAAAATTGTGAAGCTTTAATTAGTTGTGCTCATGTTATTTTTGAGGATAATTATGCCACAACTAAGAAACTTGATTACAAAAAAATTTGATTAACAAACTTGATTCATTAAGTACATCTCTTGTGCTCCTCTCCTCATGCTGCACTAACAGCTTTTGGTATGAATAAAGATAAATAGGAATTAAACACGAAAACTTGAATGTTAATTCTCACTTCCCTCTCCCTAATATTTTCCATTTTGTGCGATGTAGATCAGCTTTCTAATAGAAAACCTTAAGTATAAAACTTGTCAAAATCTTATTTTTCTGATCAGTCCCACACACTAATGTATCAAAACCTGTAAGAAAAGAAATTCAGGTAGCATACATCTCAATTAATTTGATATAAGAATACATCTCGATTAATTTTAATTTTATATAAGGATACAATAATTTATTGAGTATTAATTGTCTTAAGTACATAAGGGACAAAAACATTTCATTATATGTGCTTTCCAAAGAGTATCTGCCATTTCTGTTCTCAATATTTAAGAAAACAGATATATATGAGTAGTGGTATTTTGTTTTGTTTTGTTTTCACAGAAGACTGAGCTTGATCATCCTCATCTAAAACTTGATCCATTGTTGATTTTGCTCTGTAAATCAAGAGACTCAATGGAACACTGTTCATATCCCATCTGCAAAGAACTTTGTCCTTAATCTGTTCAAGAAATTTGAAAGAAAGAAGCTAGAAAAAATAGCAACTAAATGTCCAAATATGAAAATCAACAGAGTTTGCAAATGAAGGAGTCACTCACTGTTATCCTAATTCTTGACTGAGCACTGCTACAGCTTTGCTAAATGCTCATCTTCTCCTGTCCTAGCCAAATTCATCTCTGGTGGTGTTTTGTAAGTAACTGAAAGTCTCTCTCTATACCTGCATATTTAATTGTTTTCTCACTGCTTCACATCCATTAAATCTTACTGATATATTACTAATTTACAACACAACCAAAACCAAAACACCACTCTTGAAAAGTGGGCCCACATGAACCTCATGAGGTTCAATAAGGTCAAGTGCAAGGTTCTGCACCTGGGTTGCGGCAATCCCAGATACGTGTACAGACTGGGAGAAGAACTCGTGGACAGCAGCCCTGCACAGAAGGACTTGGAGCTCCTGGTGGACGAAAAGTTGGACATGAGCCAGCAGTGTGTGCTGGCAGCCTGGACTGCCAATGGTATCCTGGGCTGCATCAACAGAGGGGTGGTAGCAGGAAGAGGGAGGAGATTGTCCCCCTCTACTCTCCCTCGTGAAGCTCCATCTGCAGTGCTGTGCCCAGGTCTGGGCCCCCCCAGACATAGAAGAGGGAAGATTTAGATTAGATGTTAGGAAGAAATTATTTACTCAGAGGGTGGTGAGACACTGGAACAGGCTGCCCAGAGAAGCTGCATATGCTCCATCCCTGGAGGCATCCAAGGCCGAGCTGGATGGGGCCCTGGGCAACCTGATCTGGTAGGTGGCAACCAACCCATGGTAGGGGGTTGGAACTGAATGATCTTTAAGGCCCCTCCCAACACAAACCATTCTATGATTCTATGATTCTCTCCCAAACCATGTATTTTGATTTGTGTTCTAAGTCTTGTCCATTCAGAATGTTGCTTCATTTTTTTCATTCAGATGTGCATTCCCCAAAAGATAGTTGAGTTTCTCATAGCAAGGGTATGAGTAATAGTAGCTGCATCTACATTCTCAGTTCTCTGTTCCTGAAAACAGCTTCAGTAGTACAGGAGAGTCTAGAATACTGTGTGTTTAAAAGCCATCCAGAATGTAACTAAAATTTACTGACAAAAAAGGAAGGGAAAACAAACAATTCAAAAAAATCCTATCCTTTTAGTCTTTTTCTTTTCAATTAATTGAAACTTCATGTACATGCAGATGATGCTTAAGACATAGAATTGCTATCTGCGTGTGAATCATAAATGATAAGATCAAATACTAAGTAGATTCAGAACATGTCTTCTTGTTGTCGTTATTAACTAGACAGCAATTAAAAAAATGATTGTGTATTGCTTGGAAAACTTATGATTCAGAATTTCAGGACTTTCTAAAATGTGCAGAAAACACCCCCACTTGTTCCAGTACCTTCATATTGGAATTGTCAGAAGGATGTAGGATAAATGGAGGAAGCATTTCTTGGATTGCTTTTGCAAATCCCTAATTCGACCTCTCATGCAAAAGAAGACATTGAGCAGGGCTGTGGTGAGCAAGGCAGACATGGAAACTGTGTAGAAGGTGTCAGGTCCCCTCTCCTCCCTGAGTAGCTCAGGAGGGTAAGGCACAGAGAGGGCTGATGGTCACCCCTGTGCTCAGGTCCTCAGTGTATCACTGCTGCTGAATGTGACTCCAGACAGATCTGTGGAAAGCTTGTTTTTATCAGTTATCAGTACACGTTTTAAGAAATAATCTGGAAAAATTCTATTTACAGCACGGGTCTGAAACATTACTGGATGGTTTTCCAATGTAAAACCTGCATTGTTTCAAAAATCTGTGTGGGAAGAAAACAAAAAAATGCCTTCCCTGGCTGCTTTTGTGTTACTAGCCTTCAACAGAAACAGGTTTTTTTGTTCAGTTAAGTGTTCTGACAATAGAAATCTGTAATGCAAATATTCCTGATCTCAATAAAGGAAGCTACAAAATGAAGGTTTTGTGTATCAGCACTGTTGCATTCGATGTGAAAAACATTTTATAGAGACCTGCTGCACTCAATTACCCAAATCAGATTTGCTTATGAACTACAGCTTGTATTTGTATCCATTTCATGAACAGCGAGGGTATGGAGAGAACACTGTGGTGTTTGTAAAAAACTTTGGGCATGCAGAACATTCGTTAACAAAATCGTTAGCAAGCACAGTTGAGTTTTGTAGTGTGGCACAAATTTGCTTTAAAAATACAGCAAACAGGAGAAATTTCCTTCAGAGACAGCCTTGTCTTCGTATTTCTGTATTCTAGAAATTTAGTTACTGTTTATTTCTTCCCATGAATTGTCTTAACACAGAAGGAAAAAATTGTCTGTGCTTTGAAGGAAGCAGACTAGTTTTAAAGATTTTTGCAGATCTGCATAATAAATAGTGAGATTGGGGATACAAGTCAGAACAGAGGAATAGGTAGCACCACAATCCGCAGCAAGATTGCATGATCCAAGAGGCAGTCCCTAGATGAGATTGACTGGACTTTGTGTTTGTTCATCTGTATTTTCATCTCTGCTGCCTGAAGACCCTAACACTGCCCTGCAGCTGACCAGCAGTGAGCTGGGATTTGCTAACAAGATCAATGGGGCAGGAGGAACATCCTTCACATACTGGCAGACAAACAAAGCATGTACTGCCATGCCATGAACTCTTCATGTATCCTTGTTTGTAAAGGATCTAGCACTGCTGAGGAGCTGGATTTATATTTACTTGAGCAATAGCTAAGGTGGCTAGCAAGTGCAAATTGGCCTCAGATGGTCATTAATGAGGACCTTAGTTAAGAGTGGGAAGATGATTGAATAAATACAATGGATTTTAAATCACATCTTATATTAAAAAATATATATCAAAATTAGCATGTATTCAAATGTAAATTACATTTTGATTTTATCTTAAACTCTGGAAATGTACTGAGAGAGGTTATATCCAATAAGCAACATTATGGTAAAGATTTGAGCAAAAAAACAGTTGTTGCTTTATATAATATCTGCAGAGGTTCTGATCTTAGCCAAGCATCTCCCAGTGCTATGGATGACCTACTGCAGTCAGTAGGCAGGATAGAAAATAGGACCGTAGAACCAAGAGCTTTTTTTTTTTTTTGGGGGGGGGGGGGAGAGGGGGAATAATTCTCTTTTCAAATGCAAAATGCAATCAATTGTATCAGAAGTACTATTTTTTTGGTGCAAAAATACAAATACAAAACAAAGCATAAAGCAAAGTAATCCATAACAGTTCTGTTTCTACACTGCAAATGGCTGCAATTGTTCTACTTCATTTTTACAGTATAATA